>CM068835.1:86435081-86698463 GCA_028554795.2 Sinohyriopsis cumingii
CCCGTGTCTTAGAAGCTAGTCTCAAAGAAGTCTTACGATGGTTCACGGTGACGGCACGTCAATTACTCCAAGGAATCATTCAGATTCCTCATCAAACCAAACGCTTTTTCGATCGAAACAAAGTCGCTTTGGTCCAACTGGCCGATCCCCGCATCGACACTCAAACCAAAAAACAAATCATTTTGAAACCTGGAGGGAGCGGTACTCTAGGAGGGGTCATCATTCGCTCACTCTTAAGATGGGATCCTAATGCCCCCAAAGTTATCCCCAAGACAAAAGTCCAACGAAGCCCCAAGAAGAAAAAGAAAAAGACCAAGTCCCCAAGAAGAATAACTTCTCCAGTGGCAGGACCCTCCTCTTACCAGACACCACCACCATCACCCCGGAAAAAGAAAAGAAGCCCCCAGAAAAAGAAACAGAGAAAAAGTCCCCAGAAAAAGAAAAGTCCACAGAAGAAGAAAACTAGTCGCAAGAGAGGCACTTCGGCCAGGACGCAACCTTACACTCGCAAGCCACGACCTGCCACAGCGTCTCCGGCAGCCTCACGTTTGTCCACTTCTCCGTTGATGTCACCAGGAACTGAAGAGTACTTGGAGACGTTGATTACACCAAGAACTTCTCCGTTGATGACCCCCAAAAGAACTTCCCCAGTGGCAGGACCCTCCAATTTAGCGGCAGTGGCTGCTGCTCACAAAGTACCTTCTCCCAAAATCAAAGTCCATGAAAGATCAGGCATGTTACAAAGTTTACTGGATTTGTCCAAGCAAGAACTGGCTCGATTTAGTCCGTTACGTACCCCTGCACGACGTGTCATGCCTGTCCTCAAACTGATAAAACGTAAAGACAATCAGTGGCGACGAGTTCCAGTATAAAAAGACCTGTGACCAAGTCGGGGGTATCAGTGAACTTGTAAAAGATGTCACCTCCAAGAAGCCACAAAAGAAAGAGACAAAGGCAGACGCGTCATCCGACAAAGCGCTTAGCCAAGCATCGACGTTACCCTAAAAAAAGACACAGTTGTTCCAAGAAAAAGAGGCGTCAACAAAGGGGAGGATTCCTTGGCGATTTTCGGAAAAACATTGTCACCTTTATGACAAAGCGATAGTCCCAGAAAAAAAGATAAAAGGGTGTGCGTTAAGTCATCGACGTTAGTGTCTGTTCGGTGAATGTCCCGGAACCCACAAGCAAAAATGTCACCCTCCAGAAAACCCCAAGGAAAAAAAAGGAAAGGACTGCCACCACGTTTAGCTAAACATGGGGACCTGTTATCTGTCCTGTCCAAAGCTTCTCCACCCCTACGAAAAAAACTCATTCAAACGGCTTCCAAAGAGGTCATCGATACCGTGTGCGAATGTTGTTTGAACGTTTTGAAAGGCACGATCCCTTTGTCCAAACACCAGAAACAATGCTTAGGCAAACATCGTCACGTTCTTCGAAAAATGGTTCAAAAGAAAATTCCCATTCGTCAAAAAAAGAAGATGTTGGTCCAACGTGGAGGCATTTTACCTCTCTTGTTAGGCCCCATACTAAAAGGAGTCTTGGGAACCATGTTGGGAGGACTGATGGGAGCAAGATAAAAAGGCCTTCGGAAGTCCCAAGATCTCAGAATTCATCCCTGACAACCCCATGGAAGGACGAAAACTAGCTTTAGTGCCTTACAAACGATGGATGGAATACCATCGGTGGCAAGAACAACGCACCCCGCATTTACCTCCCAATCCCAATTTGAGCGAGATGTCCCAGTTACAACACGAATTGCAATCCTTGATGGATCGCCAAGATTTGTCCGAAACAGAAAAATCGCAAAAGTATGGTCAACTCTTGCAACGACTGCAACTCTTTCACCAGAAAGCTTTAGACGAAACAGCTTTACCCACTCTAAAAGATTTTAAGACCTTGATGAAAAGTCCAGCACCATCATTACCACCACCACCACCACCACTACCATCCCCAAGGGTTACCAGAGATGCTACCCCACAAAGACCTGAGGAAGAAGAGATGCGCGAAGTGTTTCAAACACCGTCAGCAGCTCCCATTTCGAGTAAGATTGCAGGATCCTTGTTGACCCCGTCCCCCACACCCCAACGAGAAGAAATGAAAGCTTGGGTTAAAAAGATGATGTCCACGCCTTCTTCGACAGAAGTGAAAAAGAAAGAAGGGAAACCAGAAGTGAAAAAAGAAAAGAAAACCAAAGTCATTCCATTGCCACCTCCACCTCCACCTTCGACTTCTACTCCCGTAGCCCATCGGACACGTAAATCCGTTTCCAAACCACCCTTTCGTCCCACCCAAAGTAGCATCACCGAAGAGTGGGTGACTTATTAACACACAAAATAAAAAATGGAAAAAGTCTTAGCCAGCATTTACTACGATCCCTCGCATCCTGCAGGTTACGCAGGAGTTCAAAAATTGTATCGTGCTGCCAAAACGCGGCTGAAAAGTCTCCGTTTACCTCAAGTACAACGATGGTTACAAGAACAAGCTACCTACACTTTACACAAACCCATTCGACGCAAGTTTGCCAGAAGTCGCACCCGAGTGGAAGGCATCGATCATCAATGGCAAGCCGATTTAGCCGATGTCTCTCACTTGGCCAGCTACAATCGTGGTTACAAATATTTGTTTTGTGTCATCGACGTCTTTTCCAAATTTGCCTGGGTCGTACCCTTGACTTCCAAATCCAGCAGTGAGTTAGTGCGAGCCCTGCAACGAGTGCTGAAACAAAGCGGTCGTCACCCTCTTCGATGGCAAACGGACAAAGGCACCGAATTTCTGAACCAAGCTTTCCAAAAAGAATTAAAGAAACGTGACATTCATTTTTTTACCACCGAGAATCCCGAAACCAAAGCCAGCATCGTGGAACGTTTTCAACGCACTTTGAAAGAACGCATGTGGAAATATTTTACGCATCACCACACTCTGAAGTACATCGACATCTTACCACACCTGGTGCAAGCGTACAACCAATCTTACCATCGAAGCATCGGACGTGCCCCGCAAGACGTGACTCCCGACAACGAAGTGCTGGTGTTCGAGCGCCTGTTCGGTACGTCCCCGACGAGGGCTGTCCCCAAGAAAAGTGGAGAGTTGACCGTGGGAGATTGGGTGCGCATTGGCAAAACCAAACGCACTTTCGACAAAGGTTACTTACCTAACTGGACGACCGAACTGTTTCGCGTCACTGGACGAGTACATGGCCGTCATCCTACCGTCTATAAATTGGAAGACATGAACGGAGAAGTACTCAAAGGAACGTTTTATTTGCCCGAGTTACAACGTGTCACCAAAAAAGAAGACGACGTGTACGACATCGAAAGCATTCTCGAACGCAGAACCCGTAAAGTGGGCAAACGACGTGTCAAAGAAGTCAAAGTACGTTGGAAAGGATATCCACCCAGTTTCGATTCTTGGATCGACGCTTCGCAAGTCATCGACTATAAAAAGAAGAAGTGACCATCATGCCCTTTCACACAGCAGCAGACGCAGCTACGTCGACCAGTCCTTCTTCCCCTAGTTCTTCTGTGCAAGATTTACAAAAACAACCCTTGTGGGTGTGGTGTGGAGAACGTGTGCCTAAAACGCAAATCGTCTTTTTCTGCCAAATCTTCGTGGTGTATTGTGTCATCGGGGCAGCCATCGCCAATTTGAGTTTGCAACAAGGAGACAAACAATTGTGGACCATTTTATTGAGCAGTTGCATCGGTTACCTGCTTCCCAATCCCTCCCTGAAATTCTCCTCGAACGGGAACGTTGTGTCCAGTGCCAGTGCCAGTCACCACTCCAACAACCACAACCAGAACCCCATTTTGGGCGGAGACACACCTCTGACATCCACTAATATTCCCTCGGACAGCCACAGAACTCTGGAATTATGAGTCACCAAAACCAATTTTACTTAACCTTACCCAGTGACAGTTCCATGGAGGTGTTTCCCCACAACACGTTGTGCTGTTACACGGCCAAATTACCTCAGGCCATCCCCTTAGATCACGAAGCCCATTGGGAAGTGGCTTTAGTGGAAATCATTCACCCGACCCAAGTCCTCAATGTCATTCCCAATCAAAATTTTTTTAATGTGGAAGTTCATGACGAGTCATTGCAACAGGAGTTGAATAAGAAAGTCACGTATGACAATAAAATCTATAATGAGAAAACTCAAAAATGGACCTACCACTTTTTAATTCCCCCAGGTTATTATTTCAGTGGTCAACATTTGGTCAACGTCATAGCTGCCAAGTTTAATGGCGTGTTTGGGAAAGCTTTGGAGCATGCCAAAATAAGTGTCACCATGGAGTACCACAAAGTAGCTCGTCGCTTCTCGATGAGATTTGAGCGGAGTAAAATCATGTCCATTTTATTTTGTCCTGAATTGTTTGACATGTTGGGTGGAGACATGAACCTGAGAATGAGCATACTCAAGAACAACGAATTACCCATCGTTTACGACAACGAGTCTTTTAGCAAGTTATTTCGTACCCCAGTAGAACTGAACCAAGGACTGAATTTGATGTTCGTGTACTCCGATGTGGTGGAATACAACGTGGTGGGACACACCTCCGTGCCGTTACTGCGTGTCATTCCTTTCAAAGTGGATTCTGCCGCAAACGCTGACGAGGAAGGTGGAAACACTTACCACGTTCACCGCGAATTTGTCCATCCTCATTATTTGCCGGTCAGCAAGTCGTATTTGGACACGGTCAACATTACTATAAAAGGAGATTTGGGACAAAATATTCCATTCACCAAAGGAAAAGTCACGGTGAAACTCCATTTTCGAAAACGGTTCTCTCACGATTCGTAAGCAAGTCATGTATCCAGTGTACCAAGGGGTTGCACGACAGCGAGGACACGGTTTAGGAGACATGTTAAAATCGGCCTTTCGTTCGGTGGCTCCGGTGTTGAAACCGATGGTGACACGCGGATTGCACGCCTTGAAAGATGCGGCACTGACGCAAGGCAAAGAATTTCTCCAAAATGTCATCATCGACAAACAAAACCCTAAAGAAGCCTTCATGAGGGCAGGCAAAAATGTCCTGCTGCAAACGGGCAAAGACATTTTAGGCCGACGAGACACACCTATAAATGCCCTGCACGCTACCGAGTCAGGCATTCAGCAAGGACAAGGCAGAAAGAGACGACGAAGAAAACACCCTTTCACCAGACTTCAAGCTAGAAAAGCCAAGAAAAGAAGAACCGTTCGAGACTTAGACGTTTTCGATTATTGAGACACAGAAAAAAATGATGCACCGAGAGTCATGTGCTTGTTCCAAGACGGAACTGGATATGTTTGCCATGCCCCCCACCATGATGACGATGCAAGAATCCCAGTGGGTGGAATTTCATCCCGTCTCCTCTTTGACGGATTCCGCTCCCATCGAGTTCGAAATCAAAGGACAACCCGAAGATTACATCGATCTGAATAGCAGTTACCTGTATTTGAAAGTCAAAGTGATCAAAACTGACAACACCAATCCTGGAGCCAATGATAGGGTAGCGCCCGTCAACAATTTCATGCATTCCTTGTTCAGCGAAGTGGACTTGTACTTGAATAACAAACTGGTCAGCAGCAGCATGGATACTTACCCATATCGTGCCTACTTGGAAAATCTCTTGACGTACGGAAAAGAAGCCAAGAATACTCATCTGGATGCTTGCGTGGTATGGAAACCTGACACGGCAGGTGCAGGCACGTTTAGCGACACAGCCCTGACAGAAGATGACAATCCTCACAATGTGGGGTTTAACACACGTAGAACTAAAATTTTGCAAGGACGTAGTTTAGAACTGATGGATCGTTTGCATTTGGACATGTGG
The DNA here is from genome assembly GCA_028554795.2 of Sinohyriopsis cumingii. Classification (NCBI taxonomy): domain Eukaryota; kingdom Metazoa; phylum Mollusca; class Bivalvia; order Unionida; family Unionidae; genus Sinohyriopsis; species Sinohyriopsis cumingii. The sequence goes on from CM068835.1 coordinate 86,440,896, forward strand.
TTACAAGAAAAGTATTTACTGAACGGAGTTGATATTCGCCTGAGACTGAATCGTAGCACTGCCGCTTTCCATTTGATGGCCCATGCCAACGAATACAAAACTGTTATCCAAGAAGCCAGACTTTACGTACGCCGTGTGGAAGTGTTACCTAAAGTGGGAAACGACATCAGTCAGACGTTGAGCAGAACGACTGCCAAGTATCCCATACGAAGAGTGGAAGTGAAAACGTTCACCATTCCTGTTGGACAGCGATCCATGATCGAAGATCATCTGTTCCAAGGACAGTTACCCAAGCGTTTGATCGTTGGTATCGTCAGGAATTCAGCTTTCAATGGACTTCATAACGAAAATCCTTTTGAGTTTAGACACTCTAGCGTGTCCAAAATCGAAGTCAGTCGTGACGGCAAGACCTTGTGTACACGACCCTTTGAGCCTAACTTTGCCCAGAACAATTACTTGAGATCGTACTTGTCCCTGTACGAAGCCACCGGACAGTTAGGAACCAATACCAGTCACGGTATTACGTACGAAGATTATGCAGGAGGCTATGCTTTGTGGGCCTTTGATTTCACTCCAGACCAAGGCAGCGACGAGGGACATTTCCACCCTATAAAATCTGGCCAGATTCGTGTGGAAATTCAGTTTGCAAATCGAGACCCTGCTGATCCAACGTTGAACGTGATCCTGTATGCAGAATTTGACAATACGATAGAAATCAACAGTTTGAGAGAAGTCATTCTAGATTACTAGAAGCCATGGAAGACTGTTATCCCTCTTTACCTAGTGAAGAAACTTTGGACATGAAATGTGAGGAGACCGTGGAAGGAGAATCCCAAGACAAAGACGAAGAAATTGTCATGATGAAGTCGAGATGGCCAGAACAAGAAGCCCATTTAGTCTCCTGTTTTGCCAAACACTTGGTCGACAAAATGACGGAATTGATCAAGAAAAATTGTTATGGATGTCAAAACGATCATCCCAGTCAAATTCAACACGATAAATGCCTGATGTTGAGTCAAGAAGAAAAATTGGACGAGTATCTGGACGAAGCTTGGAGTCTCATCTCAAACAAAGACGTGTTGCACCAGTGGTATAAAGACTTGCGTGAACATTCTTGTCCACCATTAACCACTCAAGAGATCCATCGTATCGAAGCTCTCCTGAATCAGAGTGAGGAAACAGAACGAATAACCGTTTATTCGTCAGACATTTTCAAGCAAAAAGTCAGGATCGAATTGACGACTTATTATTACCTGTGAAGAAGAAAAAAACACAAATCAATGGATACCTGGGAACTTTATTACCTTTTGAACCATAGTTCGTATACGGCTTCTTGGAATCCTGTCGTCTGTGCTAAAGATGAACTCCCTCATCGCAAACCTAAAGACCATCAAGCTTACGTGATCAACACGGACGAAAGTCATCTCCCAGGAACCCACTGGGTAGCCGTCTACTTTCCTCAAGAAGGATGTGTGGAATATTTCGATTCGTACGGATTGCCCCCTTTGGAAGACGATATCATCGACTTTATGAGAAGAAATGCTCAAACCACCCGATTCAATAACGTGAAATTACAAGGCACAGATTCCTTGGTGTGTGGACAGTACTGTGTGTATTTTCTGCATCATCGCAGCCTGGGCTATTCCTTAGAACATTTAGTGACTCATTTCGATCCTCGTTCTTCTGCTAGAAATGATGTGAAAGTAGATCGATGGTTTTGTGACCATTATGCTTATCTTTTGTCTCAAGCTAGGAAACGTAGTGTCCATCAATGGCCTAATGATTTCCAACAGTGGAAATCACAATTTCATTCACAACGTTGTCAGCCTTGTTCAAAGTAGTTAGTATTTGAAGAAAAAAATGTTTCTGATTTGAAAAAAATTGTTTGATGTTATAGTGTTGGATTATTGTTAAAAATGTTAGAAATGTTGTTGTTTAGTGTTAAGTGATTTTTGAATAAAAAATGTTGTGGTTTGAAAAAAATGCCTTTGTGGTTTGTTTAGCTATAAGAATATTGGATTGATGCTCTTTCATTTCTTACTATCCCTCTCATGAACGTTGCGGCTCGAAAACCGTGTGGGGGATGTTTTCCTTCACGTCCGCGCTTTCACTTTAAGAACCGGGTTGTTCCCAGTCTAGCCATCCATTGTCGACTCATCCTCCTAAGAAGATGTGCTCCAAACTAGCTAAGCTCAACGAAGCCTACGTGAATCTGCATAGGGTCAGACACAGTTTGATACCGAAGCCAGAAGAAATAGAGAATGTGAGAATGTTAAAAATCACTGAAGACCTGATAGAAGAGCTCTTCAGAGAAGAAATGAACAAGGAGAAAGAAGAATGGACAGAGAAGTACAGACTTCAGAGACAGCAGCAACAGCAACAACAGCAACAGCAGCAACCTGAAGCTGACAGAGGCTTTGTCGATTGTCGTATCGACACCAAAGAATTCTTCTTCTCTTTCCGAAGAAGCAGACCTATTGCCAGAAAGTCTATCCTCAGAGGACATCGCATTCTTAGAAACTAAAAAAGAATGCCATAGCAAAACAAAAAACAGCCCTTTTCAGGGCTAGCCAATACTCTAGAAAAGAAATAACGATCGATTTGCCAATGTATGTAGGTAGAGTAGTGTGAAAATAAACACTAACTCTAGCTTTTAAAAATGTGAGCGTATGAGTTTGTGTGATTGTGATTGTAAGTGATAAAGTAGGTTGGTGTGGATAGTAGATTAAAATGATGTTAGTTTGTTTTCTTGGGCTGCTTGAGGTGTATATTTGGGGTTAGATTGGATTGCTTTGAGTATGTGGATAGTCTATTGAAGTGATGGGTAGCATAAAAAAGTGAGCGAGTGTTTCTTTTAGGTCCGCGCGTTGTTGTTGTTTTTGGTCATGATCTAGGTAAGATGAATTTTATGTTTTTAGGGGGATGTTTTCCTTCACGTACGCGCTTTCACTATAAATTGAAACTCGTTCGGCAGTCGAGCTACCCTTGTTGATTGATCAACGCCAAAAATGAACACGAGACTTGAGAAACTGTTGGAGCTTCATGTGCATCTGGAATATGCCAGGCGCATATTAAATGAACTGGCCGCGGAAGCCATTGTCGAGGAGGGAAGGATAAGAGAGGAGGAAAGAAGAAACAAAGAAGAAGAAGAAAGAAGATATAAAGAGGAAAGAAGAAACAAAGAAGAGGAGGAGGAAAAGGAGAGAAGAAATTTCAAAATCCCAGAGAGTGAAAATTGGGATTCTGAAGCAACATATCCTGCCTCTGCTCTCTCCCCTCAAAAGGTAAAAAGTAACTGGGGGATAAGATGTGTATGTGGCGCCAGGCCTGGAAGGTGCCACCATTAACCAGGTGCCCATGAGGTTCCAAACAAAACAGCCCTTTTCAGGGCTACCCAATACTCTAGAAAAGAAATAACTATTAATTTGCCAATGTATGTAGGTAGAGTAGTGTGAAAATAAACACTAACTCTTTATTAATAGTGGAAGTGTATGTGTTTGTGTGTTTGTAAGAGCTCAGGTATATTGGTGTGAATAGTAGATTATGGGTTTCTTAGCAAATGTGGAGAGTATAGTTAGGGTTATATTATATGAAATGAGAAAAGTGGGATGTTTTCCTTCACGTACGCGCGATGTTCGGTCATCATCTAGGTAAGATCCATTTTATGTTTTAGGGGATGTTTTCCTTCACGTTCGCGCTTTTCGTATAAGAACCCACAGTATTCGTCGTTCAAACCATTCTGCAAAGAATACAAAGAAGATGGCGTCAAACCAAATGGACAAATTACAAACCTTGCAAGACGTTTTAGACAACTTAGGAATAATGGAACAGATGCTATTAAGACTGGTTGAAGACCATTATTCCTATAGTCCCCATCGTGTAAAGATGGAAATTAACAATTTAAGGAAAGCAAAGGACAAGATTAGTGGTGTAATGAAAGAGATCAAGGAGGAGAAGGAGGATGAAGAGGAAAAGATAAGAATAAGAACATGGAACGAAAAAATTGAAAAAGAAGAGGAAAATGAGAAGAGGAAGAAAGAAGAAGAGGAAGAAGAGAAGAAAGAAGAGAAGGAGAAAAAAAAGAAGAGAAAGAGTGTTGGAGATAAAATAAGAAGTTGGTGGAGGAAAAGAAGAAATTAGAAGCAGAAGAAGAAGAAGAAGAAAACCCAAAGGCCCTTTTCAGGGCCAGCCATATTTCTCGAAAAGAGATAGCCTTTCAATTGCCTACCCTTTTTTAAAAAAATTTTTAAAAAAATCCCATGTTAAATTCCCCTTGTCCGTAGAGTGACCCACGATTTATTGCCATGTTAAATTCCCCTTGTCGGTAGATTGACCCACGATTTTTCTCCATGTTAAATTTCCATTGTCGCTAGATTGACCCACGATTTTTCTCCATGTTAAATTTCCATTGTCGCTAGATTGACCCAGGGGTGTTTTTAATGCTAATTCCCATTGTCGCTAGGGTGCCCCTATTCACTACTCGGTAGCGTTTCATTGATTAGTCACATCCGACGGAATGGACTTTTGTATCAAAAGTTGAATGTTCATCAAACTTATGACAAAAACAAAGCTTCATATTATTTCTTATAGTTTTGAAAATATAATTTTGTTCCGTATCTTTTAAATTTTTTCATATTTGATGCAGTCCATCTTATTCGATTTTGTGGAGAAGTCTACTATATAGAGGAAAATGTATTGTTATAAAGGAAAGAGTTAGGAATAATCTAGACAGAGATATATCGTTCTTTCTTGTATTATGTTGTATCATAGCTTTTAGCATAATGTCCTTTTCTTTCATTACTTGAACAAACTGAGGCAATCGAGTTGTACTAATTCAAAATCAAAAAATCTTCACAACCTTGCCACAAAACCCATTATTTGTGAGGGGAAGTACTATACGAATCAACGTGATTCCAATGAGAGATGGCAGATATTATTTCTTATAATCATCCAAATTCACATATGTCCGTAGCAATTCTGGAAAGGAATAATTGTCATTCACGGAATCTCAAAATAGCTACGCCACAATTGCTTTTACGTTCGTCACCTTACATGCAATGAAAATAATCGTTAAAGTTAAATTGGACACTATCATAGGAAATTGGCAGTAGGTTAAGTGCTTTTTTTGTGAACATTATATACCGTCGTGCAGCTCCAACCACAGGGGCTCGTATAGTTGCTTACAAATAACCTGTCATACATGTACTATATAATAACTACAAGGGAGGACACTTCTCTCTTTTCTCGCGCGACCCATTTAAGAATAAACGCTGTTATTTGAAGCTAGATTTCACGTAGCGAAATAAATTTTGTACCTATGTTTATCTCCGACATTCAACTTTGTATGCATATCCAAAGTTTGGCTTATTATCATACATTTAAGGAATGACAGACCATTTTCCCACGCTACTGCTCGACATGGTCGTGGTCGCGCCCGCTTAATAGGCAAGAGAGATCTCGCTGAATGGAATACTGTCCTCTCATTGGTTAAAAGAAAATGACATCCTGCATTTATTTATAACTTATTTTAAGTTGGTCAGTGAGAAGGTATTATTCCATTCAGCGCGTTGTTCTCGCATATTAAGGAAAGCAATCACGGGTCGTGCGGCATGATACCAAATCTTACAGTTTCAGTTGTGAAAATAAAAAGATATATTCTTCACGTGAAAATATAGAAATGAAAAAATAAGAAAATCATTTCCTCGAGCATTGTCTATATTTTACAATTAAGTATATAATAAAAGTGGTTAACATTCTACATTAGCAAAAAAAAGTCAAATTCTTGAGGAAGTGCGTATTTTTTTGTTTGTTTTAAAACAATCGGTATATTCCCATTTTCCAAGGGATTTCAGAACAAGAAATGGGAATTGTACTGGATTTACTATACTGGTTACAATGGTGCTAGTATTTGCGAGTTCACCCATGATCCAGACTCACATACGTTTGAATTATGCAACAAACCTCCTGTCAGAAACGTTGCTACAGGAAATCGAAAAGGGCAAAGACAGCTAAACATTCTTTAATGAATTGAAAAGAAAAAATGAAAGGTTTCCTGACTGTTATTGAATGATAATTTAATATTCCGCATAGTTGGGTGTAGTTGTAGCTTCTATAGCGTAATATTATAGGTTAAAATATATGTATAACGAAATGCAATGCCCGCTGTAAGATGTCATAATCTACTATTTTGTAACACACTGTATGTGTGTGCATAAGTTATATTATGTTATTCTCAAATAATACCATAAAATAGCACCACACATTCCATATTTGTTGCCATTTTTCTTGCCGATGTCATGATTTAAATTTTTGCACATAAAGCGAAAGAGTGTACAGAAAAAATTATTTAATTATTTACGGGATGTAAGTATTTACAACCAACTCCAAAATCAATCCATTTCTCATAATAAAGGTTGCTCAAACAACAATGCTTAAAAACAGAAAATGAAACATAATATATTCATTGGCTCTCACGTCAATGTTCAGTATCATTTTTAGGTGAAACCGTACACTCTAAATCGCCGAGAATACCAAAGGAAGGCGTAATTACATTAAAAACCAACAACCGACTGACAGTTTCCAATAATGCAAGGCCTGAATGCATATGACGTTTTCAAAGAGTCTGTGCAAATGTTTAAGTAAAGGTTATTTTGACAGTAAATACCACACTCGCTACTCTAGCCTTGAATGCATATGACGTTTTCAAAGAGTCTGTGCAAATGTTTAAGTAAAGGTTATTTTGACAGTAAATACCACACTCGCTACTCTAGCTTTTTTAAACCACGAGGAACTAAACTGATCGGTTCTACTAACTTTTCACTTGAATAACAAAACAAATGCAAACGTTCTAGAACTTGAGAATGGATCTTAAATTTACAAATTATAAGGGATTTATATTACTTCAAACAGGAAATAATTTGGCCTCAAGAGTTAAATGACAATTAAGAGCCCTTTCAAGTAATGAAGCAGGTGTATCAGTCCTTTTATTCTTCTTTTTCTCTCTCATAAAGTTGTATTTTTTTCTGGATATATGACAAGATAAAACAAGGAAATAAAAGCTGACATTATTAAATGATGTAGGGAGAGGGGCTTCCCCGAAATTTACTAGTTTTGGAAAATATATTGAACAATTTATTTTGGTTCATCAAGAAATAGATTTTATTTGATTTTTTGGAACGCACAATATTTACATGAATGATATGATGAGAAAACTTGTATAGAACTTCGATTTTCTTGCGCATTCGTTCGGAATTTGTTTAACCTCTGATCGTAATTTTTTCAACAAGGGATAAAATTGTTTCGATTAGTGGATCACAACTGGGTGAAGAAATGGAACGCATCTCAGTGAAAGATAAATCTTTGTATGTTTTTTGAGGGGTTCTTTCCTTTTTCGGACTGTGCAAACCTTTATATGTTTGTAGAGGTATTCATTTCTTTTCTAAGACTACTTGAGTTTTGAATAAAGTTGTAGAAAATGATTTCATAAAGGGATTGTTTAAATCTCTGGAGGTAAATTAATTTTTAAAACAGAATCAGAAATGAGACTTTTATTTGGTGATATTTATTTGGTGATATATCAGTAATAAGTTATTTTCCTCAGAAATAGGTAGTCCAGTATGGGGTTTCTTTTCGTAAGATTTCAAACCCAAAAAGCTCCCCGTTGTTCTTTTTTCCATGCTAATGCAGTAAGAAGACATATGCTGACTAGACTACCCGAGGTGTACTGTCGAACGAAATAAGAAGAGTAAATAATCCCAAAGCGATATATTTTAGCTCGTGGCTTCGTCAGTTCTGGTATCACACGATGAAATATATCAGTAATTAACGTACGAAAATAAAATATCGTCTATGTATTTTCATTATTAAATGATTCAGAATACAGTGGCAGTTTTAACCACTACTGTGTTCCTCACAAAATGCACCCTCCTCAATCAATATTCAACATAAAAGAAAGGCATCCACAACTTTCTTCTACTTATTTGGATAGATATAATGAAAAAGTAAGGTCCAAAAATGTCTAATAAATAAAATAAACTATCTTAGACGCATCCATATTATCATTTGTACTGCAAACACTCAAACAATTTAATGAAACAGATTGTTATATAAACGACTATAATATGCAAAGCTAGTTTGGTACATCTGTTTATTACTAGGAACATTTGTTTAAAATATTATTCAATTCTTAGAAAGTGTCAACATAAAATGTTTATCACTGCGGGTTGCAGATGAGAACGCCCCCTCGTAACTTTACCTTTTCCTTTGGTCGCTAAGTGCTGATTTTTAGTACGTTGTTCGCTCTTCAGTGGGACACAGGTATGCGGTGTTGGGCGTCCCCTGATAGAAATATAGGTCATTAACCCAAGGTAACTAAGATATTCCTGATTAGTTCAGGTGAAAGCCAGACAGCTAACACGATTGAGGCATTTCATTCATACATTCGTCTCTAATAAAAGCTGCTAACGTGTTATTAAATCTTCGAGACACATGCCGCTAGTGAACGAAACAGTTCACGGTCAGATTGGGTAAGTCAATAAAGGTATCCCAAATATTGTCGTAAATTATGTTAAAGGCGCTGTACGACAAAGGTTTTATTTGCTTGTTCTAAACGGAACAGCCTATTTATCGCAACTGGTGAAATGTCAACAAACAAGCTAACAAACAAACAAAAACAAACAAGCGGAGCAAGCAAACAAAAACCGGGATTGACTTTGTGTGGTTTGACGCAAATTTTAAGCGCATGATAGGCTATATATAATGGCCAGTATGCTTGGTACAGGAAGAACCCAGGAACACTTCGGGAGAAACCACAGACCCGTGGGAAGCTACTGGCAAGGTATCTCAAATGTCTATGATAGTTAAGCCTAGTCTCCAACTCACATGGTCAGAGGTGAGATGTGTAAGTGATTTGTAGAGGCAAGCTCGGCCACCCGTCGCTCCCATCACTAAGGGATGAATATTGAAAATGACATTGAATGCCAAACATGGTTCAGCATATTTTTTTTGGTTACATCAATCGCACAAGAAAAAGTATAAGAAATACAAAAATATTCATACTGGGCTCATTTGTTGCAGTGTGGCTACGGAAATTATGTATCTTCTCAAGTTAGCGTCTATATCGCCTTGAAATTCTATTTCAAATTGTAATATTAAATATTACAAATACTGATTATGTCAGAAGAAATGATTATATTTTTATTCGCACAGCAGTTTTCATTGTACATTTAATTATAATCCCAAGAAAATCTAACGAATGGGAATGCAGACATATTAAAGTGCACTGATCGTGTTTATTTTCATGCAGAAAACCTTGTATAGAAAAAGATTGGCGATATCCTCCAAAGAGACATGTATGCAGATTTGCCATTATCATAACAACATCTGACCCATTGTATGAGACAGGAATACTTGACCCGATAAAAATGACAATATGAAAAAGGACTACCGTTGTGATAAATCACATTTACACTGAATTCCTAATAAAGTCCGATGTACTTCATATTACGCGTCCTTCTAGTAAATAACAATTCCACCATAGCCATAATTACAGAATAGGTAGTGCATAAAAAAAGTGAATTTCCATGTAAAATCATCAATAAATAATGATAATAGATGGATTAAACCTTCACACGGGGATCTATGGTAACGAAACCTGATACCCGTATAAAATGTTCTTAACATAAGGGTTGCGACTCGATTCAATGTGATTTCACATCGTGCGATGTTAATTCTAAGTTTCTAAGGTGAAGATACTTCAACAATATCACTGTGTACGAGAAGAAACGTATCCTGTATACAGTAACGTATTTGGAGGTAGGGTTATACACTCGTAAACCACAGTCTTTGAACCTAGTTGTACATGGATCCGATAATGTTTTGTGTGTATTTAGTGTAGTGCGTGTATAATATTATTTGTATGATTGTATGCTCCTCTTACAACATTGTCAAAAGCGAATGTACGGTAATCAGTACCTTGACAAGTAGGCTAGATAACCATCACATTTATTGGTTAAAAGCCTAAAATAAAATAAAAAAGCTTGCTGCATGATCGATCGGAAAGCAAAGACAGAATAATATTCGACAAGGAAGTATCTGTACGATTAACTCGTATACCAAGAGCTTGCACAGTGTAAAAGGGAATTTCCTTATGGAATGTTGTAAAAGTCGGGAATTATGTCACCCACTGGCGGATGATGGACAGCTGGTTTCAGACTGTGTCCCTTACAAAGCACGTTAAATCCCAATACATTAGAAGACAAACCTACACAATAAAGTTGGTGTTGACAGCTAAAGAAGATCAGTATAAAAGAAGATTTTTCCCCGATTATGCAATTAGCTCTAAAGCAGAATAGAAGCAATACATTACAAGGGCGCTGAAATGATTTACGACATGCATCATTACAAAGTTAGCATGAAATGATTTACGACATGCATCATTACAAAGTTAGCATGAAATGATTTACGACATGCATCATTACAAAGTTAGCATGAAATGATTTACGACATGCATCATTAAAAAGTTAGCATGCCTATTATGACAAAGGTTGTTGATTATGTTATGCTCTAGGAGTGAAGTTTTTTTTTCTTCTGCACACATCCTGAGTAAAACAGATAGCAATGGTTATATCATTAATCTATGAGTTATGCATACTAACACTTACTGCAGGTGCAGTATGAGATAGAACATGCATTGCTCCTATATATAAATATATTTCGTAAACTCCAGGAAAATAAACAATGTATTTTTCATTAATGAAATATAGACACTTAAGGTCTAAATGTGATAACCGTACATGCAAAAACTTAATAATGCAAGTGTTAATTAAGTGAAGAAGTGAGTGTTATCGGTTATTCGTTCAGAGGAGAGAAACATGGTAAGACCTTAGGATATCAACTAGTATCGATAATCTACAAATTGTATATTTATATAAAATCTCTGGTCAGATTGATAACTGAACATATAAATGATCTTATTGTAACTTGAATATTCTGCTTTAGAATTATAATTACTACCTCATACAAGACCATGACTCGAACTTCACTACCGACTGTGCATAGCATTGGCTGCAGTATTAAGTTTCCCAATAGCATAACAAAATACCAGTTGACCATAGCAAATTGTAATATTTGCATACGTCTGTTTATAAAATGCTACAATATGTATTGGTTTTAGTGGAAGTTCATCCTATGTTACTAAAGGGCATCCTATGTTACTAAAGAACATCCTAATGGGCATCCTATGTTACTAAATGGTATCCTATATTACTAAAGGGCATCCTATGTTACTTAAGGGCATACGATGTTACTAAAGGGCATCCTATGTTACTAAAGGGCATCCTATGTTACTAAATGGTATCCTATGTTACTAATGGGCATCATATGTTACTAAAGGGCATCCTATGTTACTAAAGGGCATCCGATGTTACTAAAGGGCATCCGATGCTTCGCTCAATCCATATTGGTAGTATATAAGGACTGTAAGATCTTATCATCGTTGTTGTGTAACTTACTGCTTTGAACTCTAGAAAAATATTTTATTGGTTGATTTGGATGATAATTGTTAAGATGGATGGCTAATAATATTTAGCGATTGGGTGCACAAGGGGCATTACCATTACGCCATAGGTTTACAATATGAGTCAAACAGGAAATCATGTTATATTTTAACATTACCATTCCATTTGTGCCCAATGAATGTTTGAATTAAAGTCTATTTTCATGTTGAAAAATGTAAGTAGCACAACAGGGATGGTAATGTTAAAATTTTGAGATACTGCTAAGCACCTTGGTTTTTATATAGTATCCAACAAATACCCCACTACCCAGTACCTAGTTTTTTATATACTATCCAGCACATCCACTACTATCCAGGCCATATATATTTTGTATATACTATCCAGCACGTACCCTACTATCCAGCACTTAATTGTTGATATACTATCCAGAACACAAACATTATCCAACGAAAAGGGTAAGTGTGTTTATACACACGCTATACTTATATACATGTACATACAAACACTATCATATACAAGCTGACAGGGTAGATATGTTTATAGACACACTATACCCATACACACATTCATCACTTCACAGTGTTTCTCTAAAAGCTTCTTCTTACCGTTGGGTAATAGACCAAAAACCTTCTTTCGGCAACAATGTCTTTCTACACATCCCTTCATTTCCCGAAGGCCCAAAATGTCTACACAAAGACCAGGACGTCTGGGTTGAACAGCAAAGCTGGAAACGATGGTCGATGAATCTAGTTTTACCAGCGTCTTGTCCGGCTATCTTGAGAATGGGTCACACAATGTAACAGTTCGCCGGTATATTGTTTGATCGCTCACCATAGCGTATTTTCTGGCGTTACAAAAATCGCAATCGGTTTACATCTTGTTCCTAGAAGTTCAAGGAGAATCCATTTCTTTTGTAGTAGACATTCATCTCGAAGTCAAATACATTTCGTCTTCGACGAAATCTTTATAGAAAACAAAGAAGAAAGTAAACTTTGGTTAACTCGGAAAAGACATAAGGACAGTATTATTATTTAAATTACTCAAAATCCATTTCAACAAACGAAAGCACATCGCATCATCTGTCACAATGTACATTATGTGATGTACTGCATACAAATGCAAGAGACAAACATCAAATGCATGTGTTGGCAAAACATTTGTGTGAACCTTATTTCAATATGACGATGACACTTAGTTGCCACATGCATATTCACTCATTGATTTAAAAGATGGAATTCTGATTATTAGAGATTTTGAACAAATTTGTTTCACAATTGGTATCAAGAAGGAGGTCCTGTAATTTCCACGTCACCTTCCTAGTTTTCGCCTTTCTAATACATCTAATAACAACATTCGTTCGTTTCATTGTAAATGTATTCAAAATGACACCCTTTCAATCTCATCCTCCTGCCAAATTGATTCATGCACCGCATGTCGTCAGCTGCGAAAAAATGGAAGAAGCTAGCTTCATTGAAGTGTCAAGAAGGTAGATGTCAACTACTACAAGGCATTATTCACATACTGCATAAAATACTGCATTTCTTGAAAACCATAAAGCAGCTTTGCTAAGATTGGCTAATTCAAGAATCAATACTCAAAAGCAAAACAACCCAAAACGGTTTGAACCATGGTGGAAGTATATCTTTAGGATGTGTCATTATTCGTTCACCTTTAAAATGGGATCCTAATACCGAATCAAGAAACTCAAATCCCTTAAAGACAGCAGATCAATACGAAGAGAAGAGTGGTTTGTGCAACAAGATTACACTCTAAGAAGAAAAGGATAGACCCCAAGAACAGTCATCAAAAACAACCTTCTCCTGCAAGAAAGAGGGGTACTACTGCAAGAACGAGACGTACTCAATAAAACCTCGTAGCTTGGTGGCGGTTACTTTTACCGCTTCCTATTCTTCTTCTTCTTTCATCATGACGCCTACCAAAGTCTTTTTAGGACCAGTATTTCTACATTTGTTGATAAATGGAAAACTTATTTCTAAAGGAACTTCTACTTCTTCGGCGACAAATGACGTATTCTTCTATTGCAGCGGTTTCCAAACTACGGCCCGCGGGCCGGATGCGGCCCGCGAGGCCCTCACATCCGGCCCGTGGAGACCTTTTTGTCTACGGAAAAAAAATTACGGAAATTTACGTGTATCCTGCCAAGATCAGCCGCCGCTTACGTGGACGTTATGTTTTTACCGAATTAAAATAGAGGCGCGCAGTAGTGCGTTATGTTTTCCAACCGATCACTACATTGCAAAACCTTATTCGCTGCTTAGTTTTTCTACTTCCGTTCACAGTCAATGAGATGATATAACGCCATCTAGTGGCGGAGTTTTTAAATGGTTTGCTGCTTGTTCAAGACTTGATTATTTTGATCACAGTTTGCCAGTTGCGGTTGACTGCTGCGATGAGGAGGTGTTGGTGTCAGTTAGCGTCTGATTGCGAATATTCTGAAGAGGAAACATTAAAAGCAACAATCTCTCTACCATAAGTGGATATATTTGCACACTATATTCAGGTAAGTTTAACTTAAGAAATCATAAGAATTTTTAAAAATTGTTTCGGGTCATTTGCAGCTATAATTGCGACGAAATTAGTTCGCATAATCAGGTTTTTTGAGCGATATTGTGTGCAAGATACTTTCAGTTTCACTATTTATTCATGTTGAATTCACTTTATTTTAGTGCCCAGCGATGGCCGAGAAGAGGAAAAGAAAAACAGACGATGAGTGTCGGCAATTTCAAGAAGAATGGAGTCTGAAATACTTCTTCATCAAATCCGACGAGAAAGCATTGTGTGTGATTTGCAACGAAACCGTGGCTGTGATGAAAGAATACAACCTGCGCCGTCATCATCAAAGCAAACATCAGGAGAAATATGCACAGTTGGAGGGTAAAGTCCGTGCCGAAAAATTTTCTAAATTACAAAATCAACTCACATCTCAGAGGACATTGTTCAGTAAATCCTCAAATGAAAATGAATCCTTAACTAAGGCCAGTTATAAAGTTGCCTACGTCCTGGCTAAAAGTGGCAAACCGTTTACAGATGGTGAAGTAGTGAAGGAATGTTTGTTGGAGGTGGCTGAGGAACTTTGCCCAGAAAAGTCAAAACAATTTGAAAGTGTAGCTTTGGGTGCAAATGCCATTGCCCGCCGTGTTGCAGACATGGGTGAAAACATTGTGACTCAAATAGCGAAAAATGAAGCAAGTTTCGCCATTTTTCAATTGCAATGGATGAATCGCTGGACAGCTGTTCCACCTCTCAACTGCTTGTGTTCATTAGAGGTGTAGATGAAGACATGAACATAACACAAGAGCTGGCTTCCCTACATAGCATGTATAGCACTGTTACAGGAGAGGATATATTCAATGAGTTGAAAAAAACATTTGCTGATTATAACTTGGACTGGACTAACCTCAGTTGCCTGACTGTTGATGGACGAAGGAACATGAGTGACATAAAGAAAGGCTTGGTTGGACAAGTGAAGCAGATGTGTAATGAGAAAAACATTCTACAACCAATGTTCCTGCACTGTATTATTCACCAGCAAGCTTTGTGTGCTAAATATGTGGACATTAGCAGTGTACTGAATCCTGTGGTGAAGATGGTGAATTTAATAAGGTAACATGGGCTCAACCACAGACAGTTCAGAGACATGTTGAAAGATACAGACACAGAATCGCAAGATTTACCATATTACACAGCAGTAAGATGGCTAAGTTGTGAGAAAGTTCTGAGCAGAGTATTTAAGTTAAGAAAGGAAATAGGTGACTTCCTGGAAAGTAAAGGCAAGCCACAGCCATTACTGTCTGATGAAGAGTGGGTATGGAAATTGGCCTTTGCTGCAGACATAACTAGTCATTTAAATTTTCTGAACCTAAAACTACAAGGAGAGGAAAATCTAGTTTCTGATCTATACACCCACCTAAAGGCCTTCAGATCCAAACTTGTCTTGTTTTTGGAACAAGTACAGGCCAACAACTTGACGCACTTTCAGCAGTGCAAGGTCTTCATGGCTGAAGCAACAGCTGAGTTCCCCACGTCATTTGCATGCGAGATCATCAAAGACCTCCAGCTGAAGTTTCAGCAGCGGTTTTCTGACTTGGATTCAAAGGCAGAAGAAGTGAGACTGTTTCAAAACCCATTTGAAGCAGATGTGGCCAGTTGCCCAAATGAACTGCAGCTGGAGGTCATTGAGTTGCAAGCAAATGACCTCCTTAGGGACAAGTTCAAAGAAGGACTGGTGGGCTTTTACCAGTTTTTGCCCAAGGAAGACTTTCCTAATGTCAAAACTTTTGCATCAAGGTACCTTTCAATCTTTGGAACAACATACCTGTGTGAACAAACATTTTCAAGAATGAAATACGTGAAGAACAATTTGAGAACAAACTTGTCCGATGATAATCTCAGGTCACTGTTGATGTTAGGGACATCAAATCTAAAGCCAGAAATGTCTGCTATTTTGGCATCCAGGAAACAATTTCACCATTCCCACTAATACAGGTGTTCATGTGTAGTGTATCAATGTGTTATTAAATAATAACTGAATAAAATAATATTAAATAAATAATTAAAAACAACATCCATGTTTTGATTCTTTTTTATTTGGACCTCGAGTGTGTAGTCGGCCCCCGAACTGCTGTTTGATAGTTAATGCGGCCCTCGGGCTGAAAAGTTTGGAGACCCCTGTTCTATTGCATTCGAATCTGCTGTTCGTTCAAGGAGGAGGTATATTTTGCCTATGCTGATAGGACCATTGGTAAAAGTGGGATCAATTGGTGGATAGCTTTTAGTAGGAGTGATTAGATTAGGGAAACAATATATAAAGGACATATTGGTCTGGAAGACATCACAATTGGCACATTTCAATCTTTTGGAAGGACGAGACTAAACTTTATTTCCATACAACCAGTGGGTGGTAGGAAAAAACGAATACCCTTAATAATAATCTCAACGTGATGTTAAAGGTACAATAAAAAGTATAATCTTTGATCGAACAGATGAGTCAGAAAACGAAAATCGTAAATGTACTGTCAATTATTGCAATGTCTTGACCTTTTTCGCCAGAAAGCTTTCGTCAAGACAACTAAACCTTCTCTGAGAGATTTCAAGACTACTGAAAAGTAAAGAAAAGCAAACGGCAATAAAGACAACGCAAGAGAAACGTTTCAAAGAAGCTCGTCTGACTGAAATGTCAAGATGGTATACGTCACTTACCAAAAGACATAATTCTCATGCTGCAGCGTTTATTGTACTCGCATTGCCGCAACAGTTTGTTTCTTTGGAAAACGGCGCAAGAATATGCAAGTAAGATACAATGGACTGATGTACATTCATGATGAATAGTTCATAACACAACTAAGTAACGAAAGTATGCATATCTGATCAGCATGCAGAACAAATACTGGATTAGAATAGATTATTGTTCTTGCAAGATATTTAGTTGTCATGAATATTTTTATCAAACTATGGCATTTATATACTTCTATCATATTTATTAACCTAATAAAAGTGCCAGTCTTATCCACGAGGATTCTTCGCCTTCTACATCACGTACAATACGTTTTGAGTTATTATTGATGGATTGTCCCTCCAGTAACTGTCCTTTAACATAAATCAAAAAGAAAAAGATCGAATACGTTGCAGTTTACAAAATACTTATAACGATATGCACATTAAACCTGTATAATTTATGACATTTAATATTTTCCACTCAAACAGAACAAGTGCAGGGCACGAATTTGTTTAACAGCTAGCACCTTAACAATCTTGCCAATAGCTAAAGGACTAGCCATGTGCAAACTTAATAAGCTCAATGGGTACGATGCCCTCAAAACCTCTGAATTTTCGCAAAATCCAATCAATACCAAGTTCCATATGAAATTGATGAGATGCACGTTTTGTTGCTTTCTAAACGCCCAGCGGGTTTAATTGCGATTTTCCTCGTGTGAGGTTATGATTGGCTAATTCAGCTTGATAAAAGATCACATATATCTGCTATGTTGAAGCCTCTATGAACCATTACAATGTCACCTGGTTGTAGTTTCTTGAGAAGTCCATATTTTTCTGTTATATGCATTTTAGAAACGACTGTAAAAATCATGGACACACGCAGAATTAGTTTGGTGGTGGTGGGGGTGGGGGTCGGCTATTAAGTTTTAAACATGTATCAAGGGCGCCCATGGTGACAACACCATGAGAGGCAATGTCTATTAAATACGAAAGTCTTGGAAAAGATAATTAATTGTAAATTTTACCATTCAAAATACACATTCATTTTCTTTTTAAACATTGCTACAGTTGATACTCATATGTCCCTCGATCAAGTTAAAAACAAGTTTAAATACGTCAACATTGGTCAAAGCCGTTAAGAATAGAACGTTTTCAGAATCGCCAACATAAGATAGAATTTTGAATTGTTACGATTAACCTCTTATAAAACGCAACGAGATAAAAGTGAAGACTGCAAGCTTTGTAAAATGTAAAAAAATAATTTATTTCTCTAGAAAACAAGGTAAATATGAGAAAAAGAACTTACGGTTTTACGAATCAAATCCAAAAATAATCCAAGAATAATCCAAGAATTAAAAATAGAAATCGTAGTAATAAAAAATCCTAATGACACTGAGTTCCAATCCCGATGAAATGCAAAATGGAAGGCAATGACGTATGCTGTGGTCAGGAACGTACTGATGTGTCAACAGTTCTTTGTTGAATCACAGAAAATAATATTCCAGTGTTTGAATTCTGTGTAAATTTTGATAACCCCCAACCCCCAAAATGGTCACAACATAAGACACATGGGCCTCTACAGAGTTAAGGCAAGTAACGTATATTCTTTTTCAAAACATCAATAATACGTCTATCCACGACGCAAAACAGATGCCCGGATGTGGGTCAATCCAATGGAAAATCCTAAGTGATACATGTTATTTGTCACGTACTCCAAGTATGCCTCGATTTCATTTTATAAATCTTACTCTGAAAACGAATATTTTTAAAAAAATGTTGTTTACTTTAACTCTTACTGATTCTGAATCAAATTCAGGAACTAGATCAGCACCAGACACAACGTTCATATCATGTCAAATCCAGTAAATAAAGCTACATTACAATAGCATGTAATGGAATAAAAAAAAATATCACCAAATAAAGAGTTAAATTAAATCAAATATAAATTAAATCAGATAAACATAACACTTTCCCCATAAAGAAAAAAGAAAGATTGATATAATAAAGCTTTCTTGTTACGATATATTAATTATATATGAGGTTAAAAAAAAAGAACTCTTATGAATTATACAAAGTTTACATAAAATGATATATGCCTATACACGGGAAAGTGCATCTGCTATCAAATTATCTTTTCCCTGTATGTGCCTGACGTCAATATTATATTCCTGTAACAACAAACTCTACCTTAGTATTCTTTGATTTTTATTTTTCATCTTGCCGATGAATGTAAGGGGTTTGTGATCACTAAACACAATAATCAAGATGGAACTGAACTAACATAAACTTCAAAATGTTGTAATGCCAATATCAAAGCCAAACATTCCTTTTCGATTGTTGAATAATTTCTTTGGTGCTTATTTAGTTCTTAGAGAATTAACACACTGGATGATCAACACCATTTTCATCTTCTCGAATCAATACTGTTCCAACCCCAACATAACTTGCATCAACAGACAGCTGAAATGATTGGCTGAAATTTGGATCTGTAAGAACTGGTGTGCTTTTAAGTATGTGTTCCAACTTATCAAAAGCCTCCTGACATTTTTCAGTCCAAAGAAACTTGTTTTTCTGCTCAATAAATTTGTCAGGGGTTCAGCAATTATGTAAAAGTTGGAACAAAAGTTCCGCTAGTATCCAGCCATATCTAAAAATCGCATCAGATACTTTTTACTACCAGGCACAGGGAATTCAGAGATAGCTTTGACCTTTAGGTTTAACTTGTCCATGTCCTACGATATGGCCTAGAACTGTTACACTAGCACTTCAGAACTAACTTTTGGATAAATCAATTGTCAAACTTTTTCCGTCATCACGAGTCTGTCAAAGAATTTCCGAATTGTCGCTAAATGTTCTTTCCACGTGTCGTTGTAGATGATGACATCATCAAAGTAAGCATCATAATTATCTAGATCAGAGGTAATCATATTCAGTAGACGTTGAAAATTACTTGGCGAACCCTTCATCCCAAACGGCATCACGTTATAATTATAAAGTCCATCTGGAGTCACGAATGCCCAAATTTTCTTTGCTCTTTCCGACAGTGGAATTTGCCAAAATCCTCTCAGAAGGTCAAATTTGGTGACCTACTTGGCATTTCCGATTTTATCAATGAAGTCATCGATTCTTGGTAATGGAAATGAATCTGGTTTTTTTTCACACTGTTCACTTTCCTATAATCAGTACACATACGGAAAGTTTTATCTGCTTTGGGAACACGTATACATGGTGAACTCCGGTCACTTTTACTGGGCTCTATGAAATCATTCTCCAGGAAATACTAACTTTCTTTTTACAATTATTCATGTTTGAGAGAGTTTATCCTGTATTGGTGTTGTTTCACAGGTTTGGAATTTACAATTTCAACGTCATGGAAAATTTTGTTTGTTCTTGTAGGAACATCTGGAAATAAATGCTCATATTCAAATAACAACTATTTAAGTTCATTCCTTTCTTACTGTTGCAAATATGAAAATTTCTGGTCCAGATTATTTATAATTTATGAATTCCGAAGATTTGTCACTCTGAAGTCAGTAGATTCCGATAGTATTCCTTCACTTAAATCTTCAATGAGTGGGACAGGTATAACTAAATTGATTGCATCTTTAACCTGGCTATCTCTCTCAATATACTGGTACTCCTTTAAGTTATTTAGATCCCAGGAGTAATATCATCATAATTTAACTCAATCATATTTCTTTACTTTGTAAGTGCCGTAATATCTAATCTGAAGAAAATTTTGAATAATGAACAAGAGAGAAAGAACTATATTACCAGACTCAAACGTTCTCTCCATTGCATTTCTGTCAAACTATAATTTCACTTTTGACTGGAATTGCTGGATGCCAAATTCAAGCATAATCAGCTAGAAAATTCAAAACCTACAATTGTATCATTGACTAGATTGGACAGATTTGGGAAGGCCAAACTGAGTTATAGAAAACTTTATCAAAGCTTTTACTTATGTTTTAGATTTAATATTCCTCAAAGGAATTGCCTCTGGAAACCTTGTTGACACACACATTATGGACAACAAGTATTAGTTACCTGATTGGTCTTAGGTAAGGGACCAACACAGTCTACCATAATTATGCTAAATGATGAGCCTGTGTATATTTCGATAACTGTTCTCGTCCAAGAACTAATTTAGAGTACAAGTATTTCCAGGGAAAAACAATCTCTTACAATCCAAAGAATTTGAAGAAAACAAAATAATTAGACCCTCCACCCCAACAACCCCCCCCCAAAAAAAAAAAACCCAGCTGTGCACAACATAAAGCACATGGGCGTATCCATTGTTAAGGCAAGTAATGACTATTCTTTCTCCAAACATCAATGATTAATCTGGCCACGACGCAAAACAGATGTCCGTATGTGGGTCAGACCACTGGAAAAACTTAATTGTTGCATGTTATTTGTCACGTACTCCATGTATGGCTTTTGAATCTTACTCTGAGAAAGAATTAAAATGATTTTGATACAAAGGTTGTTTACTTCAACTTCTTCTGAATCAAGGTCAGGAACTAGGTCGGCACCAGACACACATTTTATATTATTAGTTGTTGACGAAAAACAGTTAGATCAAATAGAACTGAACTGAATGTCTGGAAAATGTCAAATCCAGTAAATAAAGCTACATTGAAATAGCACGTAATAGAATAAAAATATCCAAAAGCATCCAATAAACAATTAAATTAGATCAAATATAAATTAAGTCAAATATACAAAAAATGAATAATCCTTTCAAAGCATATTATTCGTTTTGCTTTACTTCAGTGAGTTTGGACTTGTTTAACCATCTTCTAATTCTGTGATTGTTTTGATTGTTATGTCAGTTTGGATGTCGATTTTGAAAACTCTTCCTTCTTGCGATTCAGACTGAAAGGACACGTGTACTCTTACTTTGGGACCATGACATGGATTTGGAGTATTGTCATTTTGGCTATCTGTAATGTCGGCATATTCTGTTATACAAAACTTTTTTTTTACTAATTATTAATGCATGAACCCAAATTTATGTAAATTCAAGCTCAATATATTTTAGGACTCGATTGATATATTTATGTATTCATACCACCGACGAAATGTTTAGATCGAACAAACATTCGTTCATATCTGTCGTCTGCTTTAATGTCCTTTCAGTATACAGCAGTCTTCCACAAACGATTTCGTTCTAACAAATATTTCCTTGTTTATGCACCATTATCAGTTAAAGGTTTGGTACTTTAAAGAAATTTTATATATTTCTGTTCAGTTGTAACATCTGACAATACCATACCACGAATTGTCATTACTGAGTATGCTTTATCTTTGCATCCGTTGTCACTGGCTAGAGAAACATAATAAATGATACAGTCATACAATTGTTTTGCTCATGTCACGTAACAACAAAGGATTGCACATCGGACACGTCAGGCATAGTCACAATCCAGTCAAATACCACACGAACAACCAAAGAATAGTATTCAAAAGTGTTTGTTTTTATTTTAATTATTGACAAATAACAACAAAACAGCAAACACCAACATGTATACATTTGCATCAGACTTTGCTATAATCCTGCCCTTGCTGCTAGCTCAAAAGTGAAAGATGAGTGACACTGGGTAAAAGCACAAAAACAATCGACGAATATTTATCAGACGCCAAACCAAAGCAGGAATCGATCATTAATGGCAATCAGATTTAGTAGCTGTCTCGTTGAGTGGCGTACGATTATGGTCACGAAACTTATTTTGCGTCATTGATGTGTTTTCAATATCAGCTTGTACAGTTCCAGACTTCTAAAACAAATTCCGAATTAGTGTGAGCTTTAAAACCAGTTTTGAAACAAAGTGTTCGACATCCTCTACGATGGTAAATATACAAAGGCTCCGAATTTCTGAATCAAGCATTTAAAAACGAATTGATAAAGAGAGGACACCACTGAAAATCTTGAAACAGAAATAGTGTCGAAGAACGTTGTTTAAGATCTTTGAAGGAACGCATTTGGAAATACTTTTCAAGTCAACACCAGCTCTCAAATATATCGGCATGTTATCACGTAAATTAAACTCTTATAATCAATCGTACCATCGTAGCATCGGATGTGCGACAGATGATCTCTGAAACGAAGTGATGGTGACTAATCGATTATTTGGAACGTCACAAACCAGAATAAAGAAAGACATATTAAAGAACGGAGATTAGGTTCGCACTGGAAAACATACAATGCACTTTTGACAAAAGTCATTCATCTAAATGAAGAAAAGAATTGTTTCTTGTCACTGGACAAGTGCGTTGATGTGATCGTGTGACTAGAGAAGTGCGTAGACATGATCCTTCAGTCTATAAATTGGAGGATATGAATGGAGACGTGTTGAAAGGAACTGTTACTTGCCCGACTAGTGACCAAGAACGAAACGTCTGTACAATATAGAGAATATTCTCGATCGAAGAAGTCACCAATTGGTAAAACTTCGTCTTCAAGAAGTGAAAGTTCGTTGGAATGAATATTCACTTAGTTTCGAGTATTGAGTTGCCGTTTGACAAGTCATCAATTATAAAAAGAAGTAGCACCATGTCGTTGAAAAAGCAGACAGTTTTCTTTAAGGACTATAAAAGCAACCCCGGTGGTTGTGGTTGGAAAACATGTCCCTAGAATCAAATCGTCTTTATCTTCCAAATCTTAGTGGTGTATTGTGTCATCGGAGCAGCCATTGAAAATTGGATTTTGCAAGAAGGAGATAAACAATTGCAGATTGATATACTGAGCAGTTTTGTATTTGTTACACTCTTTTCAATCAACGTTGCTGTTGCCAACGCTACTACCACACTTCCAGTTACAAATTGCTGCCACCATTTGGAACATTTGTGAAATCCACCTTTAAAAACGAATGACTCATTGGATACTAGAACCATCGAACTGCGAATAACCAATGTTATTTTTTTTAACATTACCTAGTGACACAGTCTGATTAAAATCAGATATTCACTATCCTACTTGAAGCTCTGACAGCGACAGCTTATTGGTAATTTTCCGGTGTTATATGTTATTACCATAATCGCTAATTGTATCAACCAATCAGATGAAGTCTTATATACTCGCGTTTGAGAGACTGCGCAGTATGGCTGAAAGACGTTCATGAATGGAGAACGATTTGATTCACTTTCAGATTTCTGAAAGCTGCGTTTGCATTGGCTAATTCAAGGGTCACCAAAACATCACCTGTTTGCGGTCGCTGTCAGATCTCGTATAACAGCAGAGCTCTGATTTTAATCAGATTGCCTTGTGACAGTTCCACAGATGTGTTTCCTAACACTACTGTATGTTGTTTCACAGCCAAATCAGCGCAGTCTAAGTGCAATCGGACCAGGAAGCTCATTGAGAAGTAGAACTGGTATTAATCTTTCATCCTACTCAAGCCATCAATATCAACAAAGGTCAATATACTTGCTTCATTAATATACGGAACGAACAAGGCCAAGAAGAATAAAAAACTTGAACAAAATGATCCTCTCTTTTACTGATCCAAGAGGTCAGCTAATGCTCAACTGAACACCTACCTATAACATAATAATTCCTATAGGATATATTAATGCTCAACATCTCGTCCTATTGACGTCATCTATTTTCAACGATCATTTTGGCAAGGCACTAGAGAAATCTCGCTGAAGTGTACTTTTAGCGTACAATAACATTACACACATCGTCTTAAAATGTGTTTTTGACGGCAAGGCGAAGGCAATTACTTTTTGTTTGCTATTCTGAGTGGAAACAGCTCTCGCTCTTACGAAAGACACTCACAGCAGCAATCGATTCTAAAAGTATTTTCACTACTCTATCGACTCAGTTTACTATTTGTGTTCTCTGAGGTCATCGAGTACATTATCGTAGGAAAGAAAGTTGATTCGTTGCCGAGAGTTATTTTTTTCAAAGTCGATACTGCTATTGCCGCTCATGATGAAGGCAATACCTTGGACAGACATTGTAGTCTCTAAATGAAAGATCACGATGTAACTACATTTTCGAAAACAATAATCATGGGAATTGTAACAGATGTATCCCGTGTACCAAGCAATCGCTGGACAACGAGGGCATGGTTAAAGAAATATATTAAACTTAGTTTTCCGTAAAGTAGCATCCTACTGGAGGATATGCTTTGTGGGGCTTTCATTTCCCTCCAGACAGTTCCACCCTATAAAATCGGGTCAACTTCTTGTGGAACCTTTCAGACAAAGAAAATGAACGTCATCTTTAGGCAGAATATTAAATATTTTGGAATCATCAGTTTAAGAGAATTGATGCTAGACTGTTAGGAGAAAGAAAGATGGAATACGAACCTATGGAGATAGACGAAGAGTATGGATCATTTTGGGTCTGGAACAACAACAGTGGTTGCAAACCACAAGTGGAGAAGTCATAAATACAGCCATGATATTGGGATGGTCACAACGAGAAGAAATTTCATTCTCCTACTTTGACTTGACTTTGCTAGAACAAGTCAGATGCATAGACATTGTTATAGATGTCAAATCAAGCATCCTGTTCAAAAACACATGTTTCATAATGAGTTCAGAAGACAAACTGGAAATAATATCTTGAAGAACCACGTACATTCATCTCAGATTTTTTATAAAAGTTGTGTAAAGACTCGCATGACTACTACTAACCTCCCTTGCAACTGCGTACTGTGACATGGACTTGCTTGGTAGATATTTTCAAGGAAAATTACGGTAGTAGACTGATAATTTATCAATACCTGTGAAATAAAAACAGACGTGGATACCTGGGAACTTCGTTACATTCTGACTCGCAGTTTATACACAGGCTCTTGGAATCACATTATGTGTACTGAAGATGAACTTCCATATAAGAAACTTCAAGACGTTCAAGCCTGTGTCATTAACACAGACCACAATCATTGTTAAGGAACCAGTTGGATATCCGTATACATTTCCTACTACTACAGTGTAGACTATTTTGATTATTATATATTAAATGATCTGCAAGTTGACGTCAATGACTTTATCAGAAGAAACTATGTATCCACTCAATTTAGTAATGTGAGATTACTAGGATCAGATTCCATTGTGGACACTATTTTGTGCATAATCTTCATCAACGCAGTATTGGAGTTCCCTTAGAAAATTTAGTAACTTGCTTAGATCGTGAGTACTCTAGAAACGATTACAAAATAGAAAGATTGTTTTGTGACTAATATGGCCAGCTATTCTTTAGCTCACAAGTGTACTGTGCTTTGATGGCAACAGGATATGATATTAGATCATTTAAACCCTAATCTAACTCCAAAATGACGTCAACTGTTTAAATACTTTTGTATTTAATTTGTTTGTTTTGGTTATAGTATATTATTAGATATGACCAAGTAGAAAAAAGTAATGATCACCTGTTTATTTCTACCGTCCCACAATTTGTGCTGACAAATCTTCCTTTCTCTATGTTGATCGTTGTAAAGGATGATGCTTTTCTTTCGTGTCCTCGTTCTGATTTGGCGGGGTTCTTCGACGATATAAAGCACTGGGTTCAACAGTCTTGCCACCCATCGTGGACCAGACAACCTGAATAAGATTTTGAAAATCACAGAAGTAACGGTGCGGATGAACAGGGTAAAACAGTACCGGATTCGGACAAAAAACGCAGAAAAGACCATTTTTACTCAAAATGTTCCAAAATCTGGTGGAACAAGTTCTACGAGAGGAAATGAGAAAAAAGAGGTAAAATGGGAAAAGAAACAACAGAAGCAGCAGGAAGAAGAGACAGATAACAGAGAATATCTGATTATTTCTTTGTCTCCTATTGAAATACTAAACCATGTGCTACAGTGAAGCCCATGGTTAGGCCGAGCCGAACTAGGATCTCACAGATGCAGCGTGACAACACAATGGTCCTTTTTGGGGACACTCACTTTTCATAGAAAAGTGATAATATTCAATCATCTTGAATTTTGTATGTTTGAGTGTTCATGTATGTATGTGTCTTCTACATAAGAAAAGATAAACCGTTAGCCCTTTCTACCCAGCGTAATAATATACTTGTGAGTAAATTGTGTTGGTATAAATACTCCCTAACCATTGTCTATTGGTCAACCTATAATACAGCTAAGACTGGCTTCTTATAGCTCTATCAAATTTATATTGACTTGTATTATGTATTATACCTAAGGATGTTTTTTTTTCACATCAGTGCTTCTACATTTGAAGGGATGTTTTCCTCCACGTTCCTGTTTAAAGCGTAACAGCCTCACAAGGTTTCATGGATTGGAAAACTAAAGAACTTAGTAACACCATGCATTAGTCTGCCGACTGTGAAAGTTAGAAATATTGGGAAAACCCATTAATCTGGCTCGCTCTAAAATTATAAATATACTTTGGTTATAAGCACTGATCATCAGGAATCTGCTTTATAAGGTGATAACTGATTGCCAAAATACCCCCTAAAAGTAATTAATTAAGATAAGCGCATGCACCATTAAAGAAATCTAAGAAATAATTGTATCAAAACACAAATTAGTCACTATAAGGTGGTCCCAATCAAAAGCCAGCAGACCCGGCCATAGAAGGTGGCAACACTTCTATACATGTAAGAATACAAAGCCATACCATTAAGTACATAAGGTGGTATCAAATACAGACCACCATGACCCTACTTAACTGCACAAAGCAGTAGCTAATTTAAATCACCCCTTTTATAATAACTATAAATAAAATAGTGCAAATGCCTACACAATTAGGTTATCCATAATAATACAACCCTTGGACTAAGCCATAACTATATAATCCTCTTCTAACCGCTCTACATAGTTTGGTTTAAAAAATAATTTAAAAACCTGTTACATAAGGTTCCTGGAGACACCCTTTTATATATTTGACTAATAAAATCAAAATTTCAAACTTGGACCGATTGGAACCCTCCAGGGACGTCGAGGAGCCTTCGTTCAGCACCCATTTGACGTATAATTAGGTAGTGCATACAATAACGGTCTTCCATTGCCGAATGGTCGAACATGACCACAACAAATATCAGTCAGTAATGCCATTCATTATCAATTCGGCTAGACAGCACTGCAAAGTCCGTAACCTGACAGCAACTATGGGTCTCTTGGATAGAGTGCAACACCTTCTGAAAGAGTTACATATTTGCCCAAACCTCATTCACATAACGAGAGAGAGAGGAGATTTACAAATGCATCGAAAGGGTCCATCAGATAAGTAATCGATGAGGAAGTAGTGAAGATAAAGGTAGTACGCACATAACGAGAGAGAGGAGATTTATAAATGCATCGAAAGGGTCCATCATATAGGTAATCGATGAGGAAGTAGTGAAGATAAAGGTAGTATGCACATAACGAGAGAGAGAGGAGATTTATAAATGCATCGAAAGGGTTCATCAGATAAGTAATCGATGAGGAAGTAGTGAAGACAAAGGTAGTATGCGCATAACGAGAGAGAGGAGATTTATAAATGCATCGAAAGGGTCCATCAGATAAGTAATCGATGAGGAAGTAGTGAAGATAAAGGTAGTATGCACACAGCGAGAGAGAGGAGATCCAAAACTTCATCCAAAGGGCCCGTCTAAAGACATAATCGATGAGGGAGTGGTTAAGATAAGGCAGCATGTGGATAGGAGACGAGAAATTAGGAGCGCATGAAGACGAAGAGGAACTTTGAGCGCCTCAAACACACCACCCATTCAAACATATAACATGATATTGAAAATAATCAACGAATGACTCACACAGTCATGCTTTTTGACACTTGTTACTGTTACGATCAGTAGGAGTGGAATAAGAACACCGTTTTTCACCTGACAAATTTATTACACTGCTCTTGATTTATCGCCCCATCCGCCGTGCAGCGAATACTACAGTAAACTTCGCGCAACCTCAAGGGTCATACACCTTCAAGAAGCATAAATAAATCTACACCAGGATGGAAATAAACGGCAATACGTACATAGCACATCTGTTCTATTTTAACAGCTTTTTGCCTGTTTTCATGTCAGTAGCACATGAATCGGAGGAATGACCAGTATCTTGTAATATATAAATCACATTGATGGCAACAAATGTCTTATTTGGTCGATATATATGACGAATTCATCTCCACGCCGAGTTTATTTTCTAGACAAATTTAATGGACATTTTATGAGGTGCGTATCCGGTATTATGTGAAGTAATCGATGTTTGAAGAAGTAACAACACTCCCACTGAAACCACAAATCAGTTTAGATTACATGCAAAGACATTTTCCAGGTAATACATTAGAAGAAATATGCAGTATGATAAATTAGTGCATTTCGATGCGAAGAAAGATGTAAGGTTAAACGTACTGAAATTATAATATTTCTTGTTTCTTTGGTATGCACCGTATAGATTATAAGCTGTCTTTAAACAATCCGTTATGACTTCGAACTTTTCTATGAGACACAAAAAAGAAGACATTTGCGTCTTAAATACAATTACTGGATGTTACATTGACGTAAAATATCTTACCACCGAGATACAATACTGACATTTTATTAAATCGTTAATCAAGATCCGGGGTCATTTGACGGGCCAGCTATAACCAATACCTTAATTTGTCATTCGTCCGTTTTTAGGAGTGGAACTTACATTGAAATCTTAGTCAAAGAACGGAGAAGTGAGCAAAACATCAAAAGTCGAAATTATCCCTAATAATCCAGATTTATTCGCAAAATAGTTGATTCTTCTTAATGCAAACATATATATACCTGCTGACAATTGTATGGGATTTACAGAAGTTTGGTAATAATAATAATAATAATATTGATAAGCAACTATCTTTAAAAAGGATGACTAATTTGGTTATGACTGACCCATCTGCCATGTGGTCCTCAATTTTGTAATTGATTATGTTAAAAAATAATAATTTAATAACAAAATCATACACATACTCAGGTATCCTCGCACACTCATTCACACAAATTCAAAATGAATGAATATGTGTGACTATACTAGGAAACATATGAACACTAGTCTATGCATAGGTACATATATTTCAGCATAATCTGAGTCGTATACACGTACCTCTAATAAGACTTGGGCATATTATTTCTGGCCACATTGATAAAGATCTCTATCCAGAGGCTTTAACAGGTCACTCCAGTTGGTCAAGAAATAATTTTTAATGATATTTTAAAACGAGGAATTACGTATCCTAAGGAGTAAAGTATTCTTTACAGAAGGTGCTGATACAGTGAATGAGCTTTTTGTATTGGTTGGTTTTCGACCACGGAATCTGGAGATAGTTGTTAGATTCCGCTCAGTATTTGATGATTCAAGTTCAGTTAGGTTAGATATATAATCTGGTGAAAGATCGTTTAACAGCTTATATGTCATGGTACCTTTAAAATAAATGATACATTTGTGTATTGATAGTCAGTGTAAGACATGAAAGAGAAACAACTTCGATGGAATTGTAATAGGATGTTTCAGAATTGTTAGGGCTGCCCTTTTCTAGAGTTTATTAATTTTGGATAGATCATATAATTGGATGTGTTTCCCCATATGGTACAGCCGTAATCTATCACTGGTAGTATATATCCCGCAAAATAAAGTTCAAGTGACTGAGGAGGTTGAAATCTCGACAATTTTAATAGTCAATCGTTTGACTGCCATTGCACATAGGTGAAATATATGTACATTCCAGTTGATATTGATCAATGTAGATACCAATAAGTATCTTTATTTTTGATAATAGACACGTTTAAACCATTTTGAGTTAGAAATAAATCCCTATTGGTAGAGAGGTGCTGCCTTGTTCCGATTGCCATATATTTCGTTTTAGAGACATTAATATGCTGTTTGTTTTGTTTCACACCAAACTGATATATTGTTGACACCAAGCTGATATATTGTTGACACCAAACTGATATATTGTTGACACCAAACTGATATATTGTTGACACCAAACTGATATATTGTTGAGATAGATTTGAAGTTTATTTTTGATGGAGTCAAGAGATTTACCAGATGAATGCAATGTAGAGTCGCCAGCAAAAGATCTCTGTCTGAGTGTGCTGGGTACAAGGCTAAGTTGTTCATTGATAAATAGTAAAGACGAAGCCCTAATATAGATCCATGAGGAAGACCACTTATGGTATGACTTGGATGGGAAGTATAATTACTCTTACAAACAACCTGGCATATGTTAGTGAGATACGACGTGAATCAGTCAACGGATTTTGTAGACATCTTTTAAGCTGACTTTTTTAAAAAGAGAATTAAATTGAA
Source organism: Sinohyriopsis cumingii (assembly GCA_028554795.2). Taxonomy (NCBI): domain Eukaryota; kingdom Metazoa; phylum Mollusca; class Bivalvia; order Unionida; family Unionidae; genus Sinohyriopsis; species Sinohyriopsis cumingii. Next base: position 86,471,899 of record CM068835.1, read on the forward strand.
TTATTTTTTATTTAAAAAATCAATGAAGATTGAGCCAGTAAGTTCGCCTTATTCTATCTCTGTAGCCATTGGCCTAAAAGTTTTGTTAATGCAGTTTGACTAGACCGTTTCTTTCGAAAACCCGATTATGATTAAAGGAAGACTTGGTACTTGCTCAGATATCCGAAAATATGCTCAATAACAAAATTTTTCAATAAGTTTTGAAAATACAGATAGAGCAGATATGGGTCAATGATTGGATGGGTCATTCAGTCATTTTCATTATGAATTGCGAATATGTTTGATAATTTAAAGACTTCGGAATTTTACTGGAAGTGATACTAAAGTTAATTATTTCTTTCAACGACTCTGAGGTTGATAAAGCCGACATTTTTGGGGTGAATTCCATCCAGACTGGCTGATTTGTTTGAATCAGTTTTATTGAGAATTATTGCCTTTAAGGGAATATTGAAAATAACACTATCGGTTACCCTTTCATTCAGGAAATTAGGAAGCTTGTCTATATTAATATTTGTAAAATTAGACCTCTTAAGGGTTTGGGTTGTATTAGTAAAAAATGGTTCCGTTGGTTTTTCAGTATCGAGCTCATCAGTACAAATAATGTCATTAACTGAAATTTCAAATGGAGTTAGAGATACAGGTTTCGTTGAAGTTAAATCTCGCAAGTGATTCAAGATTAATATGTTATTATAGTTTGAGGCGATGACCTCTTTCAAAATGGACCCCTTTTGCCTAACAATTAGTGACTTGACTTTGTTCCGCCACAAAAAATAATTTGAAAAATCTTTGTATTTACGATTCGTTTAAGTTGTGCCTCGGCGATTTCATTAGAATATCCTTCTGGTTTTTTGATCATTTAATTCTTTTGATGTGTGTGGTAGCGTGTCTATTTAGGATAGTATGAAAAACAATGGTTCAAGAAACAAAGTGATAATCTGGGCCTGTATAAGAGAAAGCTAATTAGTTAGTATTTTATGATAAATCGGTATGAATTAACTTTTAGCAAAGTGTTTAAAGTATCTGTATTGCACATGGGATTGTAAATTGTTTTTCTTTGCGCTCTATTGCGAACGGGTTGTACATATGGGATATTCGTCACCAATAGGGTACGTTTATCTCATATTGTCAGGATGGGTAGTGTAGATGTGGTCAATTAGGGTAGAAGTACAGGCTGTTACTCTATTTGGAGCATTGATTACCTATGAAAGGTCGTGTAGTTGTATCATATGTAGTCATTTAGTGTTAGTATCAGAGAGGAGGTCAATATTAAAGTCTCCCATGATAATTACTTCATTGTTGGAAGCTAAAGTAACTCCTAGCTCATATTCAGATTGGTCAGTTCATGATGAAAAGGAGTTCGGAGGTCGGTAAACTGAACAAATATAAATTGACTGACTATTGGGGAAATTTATATCTATCCATATTAATCTATAGTAGATATTTCGAAATCTATTCTTCTCTTGTATCTTACCTTTTTGACTATTTATCCTTTTATGCCGTAGGGTCGATCTCGTGTTTCAAACGAAAAGTTGCTGATAGAGATAACAGTCAGGTACATTATAATCTAGAAAGGTTTCGCATAGTCCAGTTACTTACAAGGTTGGATTCTTTTTGTTGTTGTTGTTGTTGTTGTAGGGTTTAAAGCCATTTTTCAGCACACGATAGGCTATACATGGCGGCCAGTATTAATGGTGGAGGAAGAACCCGAGAAATCCACGGAAAGAACCACCGACCCTCGAGAAGCTACTTGCAAGCTTTCTCACATACCCACATTGGTCAAATCCGAGACTCGAACCTACGCAGACAGAGGTGAGATGGCAGTGATCCGTAACGGAGAGCGCTTTAGACCACTCGGCCACTCGGGGCCCCGGATTCTTTTTGTGTCGTAAGTCCTAGTTCGTAGATATTTGATGTGTCTAACTGAGGTTGATAAGTCGCAAGCCTTTCTTTTTGAGACCAAAAGATGTACAGTATACATTTTTCACAGCCGTTGTAGAAATGAAGACTGGGTTTTTTCCGAGGGGAAAAGACATTAAAACCTTGTAATGTACAATAGAATTAGAACCTTGGATAGAGAGGCAATCGGAACAAATACCTCCAAGAATATGATACTTACTTTTGACTGAGGCACATGTATTATAATCACTATACCCAGGTGGATGTACCTAATGGTTATAATTATAGGTAGGGACGTCACGTATGTCATGCACGTACTGTTATTTGCTCGAATTGTCCACATTCGGGGCCTTTTTATTACGATCGAATCTACTTCGACAATCATGCCATGTACTCTGTGTATTTGGATTCTTATCCGATCCATTACCGGCCTGCATTGCAAATTTTGGGCTTTACTGTTGCTTATGTTGGTATTAGGCAGTTGGATAGTGCTTACTCGCGTTGATAGGTGTTGTTTTGAGTACAGAAGTAACACTATGCATATTTTTCAATAGGTTTGTTGTGCCCGCATCGTTCAGGTGAATCATTTTACAGTGAAAGAAAGTAGATGGTAGCTGCCCCGACGCTAGCAAAAAGCTGTCGTGGTTCCATATATATGGTAGGTTGAAGGATCTACCAATATTTATCAGTATGTCATCATATTATGTCATATCCACGTGCCGTCTTGGAAGAAGGCCAAACATAACGACATTGTGTACCTTGACTAGCAACTGGTTGATGAGGAACATATATTTGATCTCAAACTGGTTTAATTTCAGATCTCTATCAGCGTCATTATCTCCTACCTGGACAACAGTTGTATTTATTGAGGTCAAGTTTGTTCAATTCTCTTTTGAGTCTGTCAACGGTGGAACAAGGTGTGATTTCATTACCTCACGTGAAAGTCACCTGGTGTTGATTCCCTTCAGGAGAGATGGCCATGAAGTCAGGGTCTTTGTTGATTTTAGAGGAGAATGACTAAGTCGAATTTGATCTGTCTGAGGATGTTCATAGCTTTCTTTAGCACGTGTTTGTTTATCAGTCCTTGGTTGACCCTTGTCTATCTGAGTAGTGGCTATATTGTTATCCGACTGTGAGTATTTTGTATTAGATTTAATCGGCTCGATTACAGTTTCTTGTTTTGTTCAGTAATACAGCTGTTTTCTTATTTGTTTCAAGTTTGGCGTCTTGTGTTTGCTGATAGATTTCTTCAAGCTGTATTGAGGTAGATTTGTCATACACAGCCATAAGGGTTTCTTTTGTACTGGATATTTGGTCGTTTATGTTTTCAAATTTTAATTCAATATTGTTAGACATAATTTGTATTTGGTTTAAAATATAATTCATTTACCGAAGCCTGAAATATTCTAAGATCTTTATGTATTTTTCTGCAACGAGTAGAGAGCCAGAAGCCTATCTGGATTTGTTCTGCTCAATCGAACACAAGTACCATGGTACCAAGACATGCAAATGATACACCTCGTCATTTTTTAATTTGTTTTTGACTTGCCTATTGTTATACAGTCAAAACAACACTTACGTTCATTATTGACTTCAGTTTTGGTTAGTTTTTCGTCCAGGTTCGTCGAGACATTTCTTGAGGGGTTTTTATGTCTGTTTTACTTGTGTTTTACTGTCGTCCTCAATGTTTGGTTCGTTCTGTTGTTCGTTCAGGTTATCGCTATATACATCAATGCTTTTTTCATCTGTTTCGTCGTCTTCCTACTTTAAAACGGGGTCACCACTCTCCTAAAAAGTGCAAGATGGATTTTTGCCGGGATTGATTATTTTTCTCTTTGACGTATTGATTGGCGTATTCTACACACACACACACACACACACACACACACACAAAACAACAAAAAAAAAAAAAAAAAAAAAAAAAAAAAAAAACATTATTTATATAGCTACTCTTCTGTTCAATGTATGGCGTTGATATGAACGTTTGAAAAGTCTTTTAGTCGCAATACTGAATTAAGACGAATATTTTAGAATTAAGTTGTGATTACAAGAAAGAACCTTTATGCAGAAAATGTAAATATTTTATTATGCATCTTCACTTGTCAATTATACATATTTAGTGGTAATGAAACGGTGTAGTATGAAGAGGATACAATTTGACAACTTACCTTTATAAATGTTGGACATTTCGTATTTTCTAATTATGTTCACCCAAATATTTACAGTCATATGATTTTTGTCTGCAACTGTTTAATTGACCAATATAATGCATGGCCTCTATCGTCAGACGTTCTTGCTAAAAGAATCAGTACATATGCATACTTATGTTGTTTACATGTCTAACAGTCTTCTAAAAGTCTCAGCGGAAATTTCGCCGTAGATGCATGTTAGACCAACCTTTTGGATAGCAGATCTGACCTCCAGCATGGCAACTACAGCGTCCATCTTGTTATGGTTGAACTGATGATCCTGTTACCGTATGGCGTTCACTTCAAGACGCTATATCTATTCAGCTGCTTCAGAAATACAAAGGAGCCGTGGTGGCTCAAAAACTAGCGTGACAGACTCGCGATTGAAAGGGTACGGATAAAAATCCTACCATTGGTTCGTCGTTTTGATCAGGGGTGGTTGGTAGGTGGGGTGGTGACAATACTACTTCATCCAGTGAAAATTGTGCCGATCTGTTCTCATATAACCTGCCATTGTGGTCATATTGGATGTCCTGATATGGCTACAAATCCTGAATGGATGGTTAAGTGGTGTCGCCTGAAACATTTGTGATGGAATATAGTTTGTTCAAAATGAAAATTATACCGATCTGACCTCACAAAACGGATGCCATTAAAATCTTCTTATTACTTCGCCTTTACAAAAAATGTCGTATGGACATGGAGATTTCTCTGAAACGCAAATTTCTGATTCCAATCTGATCTTCCAATATCGTGAAAAACTGTATAGCTACTCTTCGTGAAAATGCGGTGGCATCTTCATGGAGGATTCCGCTAAATCACTGTTTGTTGAAATGCATATTTAGTCTTATATTAAAATAATGGGGACCCAGCTTTCAAAAGGAGTGTATTGTAGGCCATCTTTATTTTTTTCTAGCTATTTCTTCAGAGCAGATTGTCATATCGAGATCGAGTTTTCACTAAATAACTTAAGCAATTAAATCCTAGTTGGTACTTAACGAACATCGTGCTGCTCTGATCTCCAGCTATAGTAGCTGTGTAAAATCTTGTCCCATCTACATCTCAAGATCAAATAGTGCCGTTTACATACGACTTCACTTAAACACTTCTTGCAAGATGTAATTGGTTGTGAGTGAAAATGGTGCAGATATAATTCCCAAGATATTTACGCTATTATGAACAAGTTTAGCAACTAATTCTAACTGAAACGTGAGTCATACCAAAAGTCACCGCTAGGATATTTGAACTTTTTAATTCACCACCACTCTTGAGATTTCTTAAGTGGTAGAGAAAGATATTTAATCACAAACCAGGCCGTCCCGAAGGTGGCAAGACAAGTGTAAGTGTTGAAAATCAAGAACTAAGATTTCAAGACATGCAGATCATTTAAGCTTTACATCTGTAATATGTATTTTCAAATATCATGCTTTATTATTGTGGCATAATTATTGTAACCTTCTAAAATGTTATGCAGGATCAAAATGTTTATTAATTTCTAAATCTGTACCACATGCGATACAAAACGTAACAACTATATAATGTATATTATGGCATAACAAATAATATCAAATTATTCATCAGCTATTTGTGAATTATTTTCTCGAAGTTTCCGTTAATGTATGTTTTAAAGTAACAGTGTACGTCTCTTTCATAAGCAAGAGTGAATCTATAACATAAAAGGATGCTACGTCAGTGAAACACTTTAAGGATTGTCTTGAACAATAAATCGTTCTTAGTCCTAACTGAATGTTCTGGAGATTTTGACATTTCAACGTTTTGTGACCTATTCATGATTCATAGGACTTAAAACCCCATTTCACCAGGGCATTTTGGCTCGGCATACGTGACGATGCGTACAAATTGCTGCTTTCGAATTTCAGGATTGTTGGGTTCTGGTCTACAAAAATATTAGGGGGCAGTGAAGAGTGATTAATCATTTTAAATAATATCAAGTTATGGAAATCTACCTTTATTTTCGTGTATGTTGTAAACGATTCAACTGAAGATAAAAGCGGATCATTGATGTACTATTATTTGCTTTTTCTCACCAAGAAATTTTAAAACTTTTCATGTGTGCATTTTTCCTTGAACAATATCCAGAAGTGAGAGTGAACACTTTTAAAGATATGACGATAGGAAGAAAGGTTGTTATATTTTAACAAGATAATATTTATGAAGGCTATTTTGCAACCAGAACTAAATCGTAAGCACATTTATAAATAATGACAAATTTAACCACTCAGTAATTTACACTGTTAGTAGGCAGGTTAAAAATAGCTTGAAATTAAATATGAGAGACCAAGTTCGTTGTCATTCTTTGCCAGCTGAGAAACTTGCCAAATACAGGATATCACTTTCTGCCCCATTTACAATCTGGATTTAAGAATCAGAGAAAAATAATTAATGCTGTATTTTCCACATGATCTTACTTTTGAATGTGGGCATACCTTCGATTTTCATATAATGCGTTGCACCTATTGACTCTAATATTCTGCTTCGCCTACCTAATGGTAGTGGAATGTACGAGATGACATAAAAATCCAATTGCGCCTCTGAGGAAACGAAAGTCACATTGAATAGCTTCGCTGGGATCTTTTAAATTAAATTAATGAAAATGACGACCATTCATTGTCCCTATCCATTTTCATCATCGATCGGTTTGGTGTAAATATCTTTACACAGAACCTAGTCATGGAGGATAATTGAGTGCTACGTTCTTATCTGGAAAGAGACACTAACGTGGCGTATATATCAAACTAAACAGCCTACTTTTGTCGCTATTTAGTGTTTTCTAAGAGTTTTCGTTGACCAACTGAATTTATGTTGTTTTAAGGAAAAATTATATGAAAATCAGCATCATTGATAAAATAGTCTGGATTGAGTAGAAATTCCTAATGATCAAAGCAAGCAAAATGAATGCAGTTTTCAAGTGATCATTTAGTTTCTAATTATTATGTAAAATATTCTATTGGACATGAATATTATTTATTATATACAAATTTAATAATGCTTAAGCTTGAACTTTTACATTCAAGAATTTTGTACTCTATTCGTTCTTTTCATGAGCAATTCACAATTTCGTCTTTAACATGTACGCTTTTAAACCAGATAACTTGAATCAGACTCGAGATGTACAAACTTGGCAAAAGTTTTATTCTTACAGAGTTTCGGACCTCGCCAGTGTGGGTATGTGAGAAAACTGCCGGTAGCTTCCCTTGGGTCGGTGTTTCTTACCGGGGTTTATCCCGCGTTCTTCCTCCATCAGTTATATTGGTCACCTTGTATAGCCTATACTGCGCTGAGAAATGGCATTAAACCCAAACAACAGCAACATTATATTTGTATTAATGAGGAGATAGAGACGTACATTTGTGGATCACTTGAAGCAAATAGCACCAAAAAAAACATATTGTCCAAACAAAAATAAAAGAATTTACAATGCAGACCATCAGCCTCGTCGTTGCATTGAAATATTATCGGTCATGACTATTTAATATGCCCGCTCCGGTGACCTAGTGGTTAGAGCGCCCGCCTTGGATGCAGGAGGTCGTGGGTTCGAAGTCTGTCTGAGTCATAACAAAGACATATAAAGATGGTACTTGCAGCTGCCTCGCGAGGCTCTCAGCATTAAGAGGTTAGTGTTAGGACTGGTAGGTCTGGAGGCAGGATAATGTGATTGGGTGGGTGGGACATCATGCTACATGTCTGCGGAATGATGCCCCAGTGCGCGACATCACTATATACTGTCACGCTGCACATATCTTAGCAATATAACTGAACAATTGTTAAAGCTACGTTAAATATCCAAATCTCACTCTCTCTCTCACTGCCCCAGTGCTAGACATCACTATAAACTGTCACGCTGCATATTTCGTAGCAATATAGCTGACAAATTGTTAAAGCTACGTTAAAAATCCAAATCTCTCTCTCTCTCTCTCTCTCTCTCTCTCTCTCTCTCTCTCAGGGTCCCCGAGTGTCCGAGTGGTCTAAAGCGCTCACCGTTACGGATCGCTGCCATCTCACCTCTATCCGCGTCGGTTCGATGTCTTGGATGCGGCCAGTGTATGTGAGAAAGCTTTCTAGTAGCTTCTCTTGGGTCGGTGGTTCTTTCCGGGTTTTTCCCGGGTTCTCCTTCCACCATTTATACTGGCCGCCATGTAAAGCCTATCTTGTGCTGAAAAATGACGTTAAACCCTACAACAACAATAACTCTCTCTCTCTCTCTCTCTCTCTCTCTCTCTCTCTCACACACACACACACACACACACACACTCACACACATTCAATTTGACACAAAAGACATAGTTACACAAACTGTTTAAGCTTGACGTATATAGGTCTTTGGTCGAAGTCTAATGTATGACTAGGTTCGGCTAAAGTAGCTAGTGGATTTTATTAATTTTACAGGTATTGTAATGCGACACTTTCTTTTGAAAGGTTTAACTTTACACTTTCCATTGATAAGGACAAACAATTATGTTAGGTGCATACCCTAAAGAGCGCTAGGGTCCAAATGCAATAGATAATGAGAATATTATTATTCACTTTTGCGCAAGCACTAATGTTCAATCTGTGATCAATTTAATGATAATTGAAATCTCCCTCTTTAAACACGTCATCGTCCTCATATTTTGGTTCTTTAATACTTTTTAGATTAATTCCCTCGAGATAATCCCCGTATTTATTTCCCTCAAATAATGACGTATGAAGTATTTATGCGTGGGATAATTTTCGAACACAAAAGAGAACTTTCGTGTCATTCTTCGGGTCAGCATGACAGTAAGTATATACGCAAATGGCAATAAAAAACAACCTCTGAATGCAATGTATCAACTTGAGATATAGTAATTAGTGATATTTTGATAGGGAACAAAAGCTGCGAACAGAATGCAGAACACACGTGCAGAATGCACAATAAATCCTATAGTTTAATGCTAATCTGCAATATACCAGCTTCAAGAAGGTTTATTATATGCTCATTATTTTTTCCGTTACATTTACTGTCAGAATCGTTCAATTCATATTGAACTCACGTGAATAAAGGAACTACTTTCTGTTGTAAACAAACAATGGACGCAGACGCCAGCACTTTTGATTTATTTTATTTGACTGTGGATGAAGAAAACCAACTAAATGAACTAAAGCAGATGTTTTGTGGACTGCCACCTACCAGATGCTTTCCGCATTCCGCGTGAAGTGATGTTAAAGTACATTGTAAATTTGAATAGCCATATTTATACTGTTTATTTGTTCAAAGCCTACTTGACGAAAAGGCGATGAAACAACCTGGGTAACTAACAAAAAAGGTTATTTGAGCAGCAATGTATCAGCATACCTTAAGCATTGAAACAAAGTATATTCTGCTTCTGCCGGTTGAAAATGAATTCATTGGCTGATATCAGATTAAAACACTCGTAGTAGTAGTATTCCTTAAATAAAATCATACACTGGAAAACAATTCCACGCAAAATTAAATAAGCTGAAGTACTGGATTTTATTTTGTATCTATGTCCGCAGAATATTTCTACCTACATGTTTTCATTTTACGAAAGCCACCAGTACCTTCCCCCAACACTTAAATGTCAAAATTATTGGTGTGATAAAAGACGCACAACACCAATTCTGGTTCAGTTCGGATAAGCCCGCGTTTTAGTAAGTTGTCATTGGTCAATGAGAGTAAAATATCTTGCCTACAGAAGCATCAAGGCTGCTAATTCACTTCGGTCTGGTCCGGTTTCTCTGCGTAGGAGCTGAGAACTCTAACCACCCAGCTACATGCCCTAAGTTGCTTTCCATGCAAATATTATTAGAATGATATCAGTCTACATACGCGGTTTCAGAGAATTGAAAAGAACGTCCTGGTGTCAAACAGTGACAGGTAGATAGATACATGAACAGTAAAAATGTCATCATTAATTTTTTTATAGTTTGTACAGTACAATTTCTGGTCTAACGTCTTCTTCATTTCTCTATGTTAATTTATTAAACGTTTTATATAATTCAAGATTGGTTTTGAAATAAACAAAATTGTAGACACTTTTAACAATGTCTTTTTTCTGAGTTAATGGCTTCAATTGAAAAGCTGAAAACCCCTAACGTGCAGGCTGCAAATTGGAGGTCAGAAGAATTTATGTGGGTGTGACGCAAATTCATTCTAATCGGCCTTGAAGGGGGGCTTTATGGATGTGACGCAAACTCGTTCTTATCGGCCTTGAATGGGGGGCTTTATAGGTAGGATAATTATGAGATATATTTGCCTGTTGAATATAGTTTCTTACCCAGGTACCGGACACGAGGTTCTGATAAACAGCATCTAAGTCAATACGAAACACTGTCAAAGGTTTAAACAGGACATAACCAGTCAGCGCTGAAAAGGACATTCGTTGTTGTGCATCTGTTGTTAATCTCAAAATATTTAATTCATGAATATTCAGATTTTGTAAATGATTTAACGAAAAACATGTAAATTATGGGAATGAAAACTTTCATGCAAACTTGTCTTGTGCCTTTAGGTAACCTGTCTCCACTTCTCTGCATTAAGAAACTTGTTCTTTTACAATTACGATTTTCTTTTCAACCGTAATAAGGACTGAGTTGATATTATCCGCTGCAAGGATATTTGTTTCGACAAGTCTACACATCTACTTGTAGATTATCTATTAATAGTACTGGTAATAAGTAGCTGCTTGTAGAATATCTATGAATATTACCGGTAATGCGTAGCTACTTGTAGATTATCCATGAATATTACCGGTACTGCGTAGCTACTTATAGATTTTCTATGAATATTACCGGTAATACGTAGCTACTTGTAGATTGCCTATGAATATTACCGGTAATACGTAGCTATTTGTAGATTGCCTATGAATATTACCGGTAATACGTAGCTATTTGTAGATTATCTATGAAAATTCCTGGTAATACGTAGCTACTTGTAGATTATCTATTAATATTACTGGTAATACGTAGCTACTTGTAGATTGTCTATGAATATTACCGGTAATACGTAGCTACTTGTATATTATCTATGAATATTACTGGTAATACGTAGCTACTTGTAGATTATCTATTAATATTACTGATAATACGTAGCTACTTGTAGATTATCTATTAATATTACTGGTAATAAGAAGTTATTTGTAGATTATCTATGAATATTGCTATATAATTTGTGAATCCATGTAATGACTGTGTTCGAGAATCCTTTGAAGATAGAAGCAGGACAGTACCCCCCTCCCCCTTTAAATTTTAAACAAAGAAAAGGAATACATTCATCCTTCTTCTCTAATACCAACACCGTATGGATGGGGATATAAAATGAGAAAATGGGCCCAGTAATTACTGATCTGTGTGCGGATTGAACGTTCTTAAAGGAGTAAAATACACTTCGTTAATAATAGTATCTCATGTTTGCTAACAACAGCAGATGCTGAAAATGAGTGAAAAAATAGCATATCAATAGGGGTTAAACATAAACACGCACTCACGCACACACACACACACACACACACACACACACACACACAGCCGAAGATTTAACTTTTCATCGATGTAAGGGGTCCACTGGTTAGGGTTTTGGTTTGCTTATTGGTATCTAGCAGATGATCGACCGTATCGAGCAAATAATAAAATAAAATATGAAATTAATGGATGGAATAAGAGAGATCTAAGCATAGAAATAAAATATAACAACACGAGCTTTCGCAGATAAAATATAACAATTTAATCAATTACATAAACAAAATGAAATTGAATATGACATTTGAATAATACACATTCTCTTAGAAATAGAATTACTGCAATTAGACAGTCTGTTATACCTATAAAAACAAATTTCATCATAGAATCGAGTGAATGACCATTTGCTCATCAGGCCTGCATTACCCGGTCGCTTCCGATCCTTCCAAATTCAATGTTTGTGACAAGTCAGAGTCGTCGTATTCCTTTTCCTATTCTCGCAAACTCACCATCCTCATCCTACTCATCAAACTTAGTTTGATGGTCTATTCTCCTTTCCCACTGCGTGTCACCGTATGGAGGTATTTTCCTCTTTAAAATAAATACAAAAATACGCAGACTAAATATTGGTCTCGCATTTTCATATGTGATCGAGCAATAATTCCAACTCTTGTGACGTCAGATATCGTCATATCGTAGTTCATCAAACCTAAGGCTAATATGGGTCAGATCACAATTGATGCACCCTATTTACCATATATTGATGTCTTTCTCTAGCGAATAGCCCCGTTCCTAAATGATAATATAACATAACAAGGCATCTTTAGTAAACAGTACTACGTTTCTTGTGGGCTGTAAATCATTAACTGGACTATGTTGGTCGCCAGGCGTACGATTCTCGGTTGAACGGGATTCACAACTTAATTACACGAATGAATTAATGGACCTTACGCCGTGTCTTACCTGCACTACTTGCTAGCTAGCAGTTCATTGACATAAACTTTGCCGACATAGAAAAATCAAGTTCGAACCAATATGACTCATATGATGTAAGACCGATAGATTCACACATTCTCAGCATGAAATTACTATTACATACAAACGAGTAAATTCGGACCATTCATATCAAGGAAGTATCAAATGAATACATACAATTAACTTCCGAACTCAATGAAAAGTGATGTATGAATTTTAAACGAATGCATGCCACAAATAATTACAAACGTATATCAATGAATAATTGTAAGCGATTGAGTCAATGAAACCGAATCTCTCTTTTCCGTGTCTCTCAACTTCCAGACACCCGTCCCTTGGATACTTTATAATGAGTAATACTATCTAAACCCTACCCCTTTGAGAAAAACTTCCAGTTCCGCAGACCAAGTTCGCGAGGGAAGTTATTTAAAACATTGAATTTCGTTTGGGAAACACACCCCTCATGTAGTTTAGCCAATCATGATTAACTTTATCTAACCACCTCAACTTTAACAAGGGGCCAAGAGTGGCCGAGTGGTCTAAAGCGCTCTCCGTTACGGATCACTGCCATCTCACCTCTGTCTGCGTGGGTTCGAGTCTCGGATTCGGCTAATGTGGGTATGTGAGAAAGCTTGCCAGTAGCTTCTCGTGGGTCGGTGGTTCTTTCCTGGGTTTTCCCGGGTTCTTCCTCCACCATTAATACTGACCGCCATGTATAGCCTATCGTGTGCTGAAAAATGGCGTTAAACCCTACAACAACAACTACAACAACAACAACTTTAACAAGCTCATCCAATTGTAATAATTCTCTCTATTCCAACTACATTAATAACTATGTTTTGAAAAACGTCGGTGAATTACATTTATTCCCAAATGGCATAAATTGTCTTAGGGTGGTCTCCACTTTTACATTTTCATCTACATATCCCAAAGTTAACATTGCCTCTCTATCTGTCGGACAGTTATCCCAGTGGTTTATAACTAAGAATCAATCATGCCCAAAGCCAGGATGGTAAAACCATCGCAAGCTAGTGACTTATTGCTGGCCTACCACATACGTCAATGTTAATTGTTACGTGCCACTATTACTATTTACTATTTTTGGTTTACTATTTTTTCAGTGGCAATGAACAAATATGTTCCTCAGTGGCAATGAACAAATATGTTCCTATAATTTCTGTTGCATACAAACAGTGCTATTGAAATCTTCTCCACATAACACCTTCATTTTCTGACACTGATCTGCTCATTATCGATTCCTTCTTGTAACGGTCCAGTTTTATCGAAGGTGGCAAATATGTCGAAATTTTCAACTTTGCGACATGATTGTCTGGTGTGCTTGTTCTTTCTAGATTTTAATGCTTCGGGACTTGTTTTTAAGGTATAAAATTTAGATTGCAGAACTGTGGATAATTTGCATCAGCAGCAAGAGGGTTATAAACACAAGGACTTCATTTAACCTATTATAGCTCAATTCCTTTAAAAATAGCTCTAATTTCAATGCAAATTAATTATTGGAATAGGAATGGTTCCAGAAAATTTCTCCGCCTAACAAAACTTTGCCATTGGATTACAAAATATGTGCTGTTCACTGGCATTTAACAACGACTCTCTGGGAGTATATATTGCATGGGACGTGCTCGAACGTACTCTCAACTTTCTCTTGTCTCGATCAATGACAATGTCATTGCAACAGAAGCGATGACACCCCCTGGTACACTGGTTGACCTGGATGTGTAGAAATATTGACTTCACTTGTCTTGCTGACATTAGTTTATCACCTGGCGACCTTTCCATGTAGCTGAGACATTGGTCGGAAATTTTCATGTGACTCTTGATGTATAGTACAATTTTTCGTTTTCAAACAAATATACTTGACAGTCAATATAAGTAACAAAACCCGATAAAGAAAATAGTGAGAAAGGCATATATCTTACAAATGTTTACATTTTACATTACTTTTAAAAACAGAATTAGACCGCTCCGGTGTCCTAGTCATTAAAGCATCCTCCTCAGATGCGGTAGGTCGCTGTTTCAGACCCCGGCCGAGTCATATCAAAGCCTTATCAAACTGGTATTAACAGGTGCCTCGCTAGGCGCTCAGCATTAAGAGGTTAGTGTTAGGACTAGTAAGCCTGGTATCAGGATAATGTGACTGTGGGGAGACATCGTGCTTATCGAGGGGGATTACCGCCATAATTCAATGCGTGTATTTTCTAATCTTCCTTGATGCATTATTGTATATAGCTGCTTGCAAGTGCTACTTTCATAATTCTATCCATGATGCAAATTGTAAGTGGCAGTTTGCAAGTGCTACTTTCCTTCTGCATTATTGTAAATGGTGGCAACTGCTACATTCCTAATTCTAATCATGAATTTTCTATTCTGCATTGATGTAAACTGTAAATGACTGCTTGCAAATTCTTAGATCTACTTTCCTTCTGCGTCATTGTATCTTTCAATTTGTCAACTATTAATTTGATTCTTTAGTTTGTCGTATGGCCAATGCTATGTCAGTTTTCACCGCATTACAATCAGCTGATTTCTCAGAGTATTAACATTCGAAAGAGAGCTGACCTGCAAGAAGCACAGAACAAATTAAATGTATCAAACTGTACACAATTAGACGTATTTACACAATGTTGTATGTATTTCCGCGGACCCTTCCCACCACGTTTTATTTTGGACATTGTGTGGGAGTAATTTACCGCTACCGCACAGTGACAGAAAAGGTAGCCGCTTACACGCAAGATTTAAGGTCCTAATTTGTTTACGTATTCTCATTCACAATATTATCAATTTAGAGCATGTTTATTATTTTAGAGTGCAGTGAAAATTCTGCTTTTTGTATCCAGTAAAGACCTCATAAGGTTGGAGCAAATTGCAGATAATTGCACACCAAGGACATGCTTTATATTTTTTTATTAACGAGAGAGAGAGAGTGAGAGAGAGAGAGAGTACATTGTAGAGATGAAGATTCTGTTTATTCTCTCAACTATATGTAATTAAATTTTACTGTTAATCTGCAGTTTACAGTAGCAGTTTAATTATATATATATATATATATATATATATATATATATATATATATATATATATATATATATATATATATATATATAAAACAAGAAGTAAGGTAAATATTCAAATTATACAGAATTCTTATATATGTATGGCATGGATGATTATGCAATAGCCAGCAAGTATTGTCACCAGTTGTCTGTGACAAGAATAAATCAACTAGTCCAATACAACAGCAAGAGGCAAATGACTTTAAACAAGGACATCACATATATGTAACAAAAATATGAACTTGTTTCATTATATAAGAAAATAAATTCTAACAATATGAAATATATTTTCTATATCTTAACATAAAGAACATTTCCATATAATTATGAGATGCTTAATTTCAACAGATACAAAACTGAAAATACATTGTTTTTTTATTATTTGAAATCGTAGTCATCCATATATGAAGCGATATTTAAAGTACAAATAAGATGATTGATTGCAAGGTACTTCACTGATAAAACATAAGACTCATTTGGTAGCAACTATGAAACTATAATATGCTGAATGTAAATAACGTTGCTACCGCTACCAGTAACCAGCTCAATTTGTTTTTATTACTACTGCTACAATACAGTACCAAACTTCCTTGATACGTTTGGATATGAAATTAATGTAGTAGTTAAAAATATCAAAACAAATTTTTACATGTATATTTTACAGATGTGATTGTTTTCTGTTAGAAGTGAGACCCCCCCCCATACACACACACACACATAATTTAAAAAAAGAACTTTTAAAGTTTTTAAGGCTACTTATAGCTCAGGCTGTTTTAGCATCACCACCACCCCACCACCCGCATAGACGTCTTCATTTGTCTGTGATTTTATCATTATTTTATCCTGTTTAATATATAAGTTAATATTGTCATGACACAATAAATATCAGCACAATTCAACTATGCAATATAGCAAAATAATTAATAAAAACTATATACAGTCATGTGTTTAACTTTTCATAGGAAATATTAGAGAAAATAAATATTTAATGTATACCGGCATTCATAAAACCAATATTATTAGATGAACTAGTCTAAAACAAAAATTATCGTACAGGTAGGCAATTATAAATAACAAATACCTGTATTGTCTTGTTACATTGTTTTTATATATTCATTTGCCAATCCCTTTTGCTTTTCACTTTCACGTGAATAAAACACGAATAAATCCAAGCTTTTCACACAATTTGGCTTTTGGATTAAACATACACTCATAATTCCAAATTCTGATGAATTAAAACTGTAAATTCTGGATTGGCCGAGACACATTTAATTTTGTATACCACATGCATTTGTAAATTATGACTCAGGGACAGTCAGGTTATATTCCCTGGTGACAGTTTCAAGAATTAATCCACAAAATAACCCAAAAACATTCCATTACTGAATCTGTATTCAATATATACACTGTATGAAAATGCTCACGTTTTGGAAAAATTGTTTTTTTGCGGGCAATAAAATAAGTTGTTTGCACTTGCTATGAGCAAAATCCGTGAAAAGGATTATATTTAATTTGCTAATTTGTTATTTCTGATGCTTGGAACTTCACAAAACTATTATATTTATGGACCGGAGATGAAATTTTAAATTTGGCCTGTTATCTCTAATATATGTGCCTTGGAACAATGGATAAGGTATATTCCATAATTTAAATGACTTAATCACTCAGCAGAGAGAGAGAGAGAGAGAGAGAGAGAGAGAGAGAGGGAGAGAGATATTCATAAGTAAGTTAGTTTCTTCACAGAATAACAGAAACCACGAAACCACTAGCCAATTTCTGACTGCAGTTGTAAGATAGAAAGTAACAGCTACTTTATAAGCATGCAAGACATTTTAATACGAGTTATAGGCCCTCAAGTACTATTCCTCAGAGAAAAAACAAAGACTGGGTTTCAGAAATTTAAACCACACAAGTACCAGTTTGTTACTTCGTGAAAAATGGTGTCATTACGAGAAAATGGCGACCACCTGATGTACCTGCTGGTGATGAGTGGTCAGTGAGTTATCAAATTCTTATTCCTACGTCGTATAGACAGGAAATTCATACTCTAGCCCATAAAACTCCTGAAGCTGGTCATTTTGGTGTCAGTAAGACTTATAAGATCCTGAATCATTTTTAGTTTCCGAAAATTAAAAATGATGTTTATAAGTACCAAAGATTTTGTCACACTTGTCAAACGGTAGGAAATCCCAGCCAGGAGATATCTAAGGCTCATCTGCAACCTATTCCTGCATTTGACCATTTGACAAGCCATTTAGCAGAAATATGGTAGGCTGTCGGTTCCTTACCTAAATACCAAGTCAAACAACCAATACTTGTTGACCATAATGTATGCGTCCTCAAGATCTCCATAGACTATTCCTTTGAAGAATATTAAAGCAAAAACTGTATAAAAGTTTAGGCAGTGTTTTGTAACACTTGTTTGCCTCCACAAATCTGGCCAGCAATGTGTATGTTTGATTATTACCAACAACTTATGCATGAATTAGACAACCAACAGTGAAATTTTTCTAGCTATCACCCTGAAAGTCATGGGGCTAGCACAACACTGTCCGAAAACACTATCACCTACCCAGGATACATGTATAAAATTATATTGAATCAAGCCTTAAACAAACACAGTGATCAGTAAACTCCTGCATTGTATAATTATCGAGCAAGATCAGAGAGTTTTTACCCCATGTTGGTAATTATCACCATATGAAAGACCCCATGATTATAATAAAACTGCAAAAGACTGTCCCAAAAAAACCTCAGCTACCCGGGATACATGTAGGCAATTAAATAAAATCAAACCAAATAAAAAGACAGTGATCAGTAAAATGTCTACCCTGTATAATTATCGAGTAAGATCAGTAGATTTTTTTTCCTTCTCATGTTGATACCCTTACTTTGATTGTCCCAAAAACACGCTCATTCACCCAGGATACATGTATACAATTGCAATAACTTAATGAAATATGCAGTTTTGGTGCCCTCTCTCTCTCTCTCTCTCTCTCTCTCTCTCTCTCTCTCGTTGATCATAGATAATTCACTAAACTATTTTTATATTGCAAAGAGCAGCACTCTTAATGAGTCGGAATCATGCGTCACTACATTCACATTTCAAAAATTATTTTAAATTTTTTTTTAAAAAAAAAAAAAATCTTTAATGTGACAAAGAGCAGCTGAATAATTAGAACATAACAGGACCGCTCAGGTGGCCTAGTGGTTAGAGCGTCCGCTTCGGATGTGGAAGGTCGTGGGTTCGATCCCCGGCCGAGTCATATCAAAGACTTACAAAAATGGCACTAACAGCTACCTCGCTAGGCGCTCAGCATTCAGAGTTAGTGTTAGGACTGGACGGCCTGGTGTCAGGATAATGTGACTGGATGGGACATCAAGCTACATGACTGCGACATGAATACCCAGTGCCAGGCATCACTATAAACTGCCACATTGCAGACATCGTAGCAATGTGACTGAAAAATTGTTGTTGTTGTTGTTGTTGGGTTTAACGCCATTTTTCAGCACAAGATAGGCTATACAGGGCGGCCAGTATAAATGGTGGAGGAAGAACCCTGGAAAACTCAGGGAAGAACCACCGACCCACGAGAAGCTACTAGCAGGCTTTCCCACGTACCCACGCTAGCCGAGCCTTGGACTCGAACCCATGCAGACAGAGGTGAGATGGCAGTGATCCGGAACGGTGAGCGCTTTAGACCACTCGGCCACTCGGGGCCCCGAAAAATTGTTAAAGCTACGTTAAAAAAAATCCAAATCACACACACAGAACCTAACGGTGCTATATTTACATTTTTAAAATTCTTGAACTAATTTATTATTTTTAATTGGTTTGATAATGGTAAGAATTGCAATAGATAAAAGTAAAACCGCCTGTAACATTATGTATTTTGTCTCACTTTTAGAGACAAAAGTTTTAAAGGATGCAAACCAGTTTTAAGGTTGTTAGTTTGTTTGGTTGTTTTTTGTTGCTGTTGTTTTTTTTAATACATTCAAAGATTAAGGTTCTGTACAATAAAAATGCAAATTAAGTATTGAAAAACAATCGTACACTAAATCTAATACTTCTAATCGCAAGTCAATATTTTTATCATGATACGAACATGATTTTCTACAAATTAATTATTTCGGCTTTTGCAACAAAATATGTTCCAAAATGAAGATTGTGATAAGAATAAGAAATCCTTTAGGAATGTTTACTTTTTTAATGTCATTTTACTTATGAACTTTTTTTTTATGTGCTATTGATGTTGCTCTGAAATATATCATTTTCTCAGGATCTTATTATGTACAATAGTATCACAGGAAAATATAGACGTCTGTGAGCTGCGTCAAAATGGATGACGTACAATACGATCCTTACAACCATGGGTCGTCGGATAAAAGCTCGTTAAAAAGAGTACGAGGGAATGTATCATTGTCATTTCTGATCCTTACTTGCTAAAATAACTAATGTTTCCAAAGTAATGAGAACTATCACTAAGAAGTAGATTTCTTAAACGATGAAAGTAAATACTTAAGTCCATCAAACTGGTGTTGAAGAAGACGGACCACCCTGCTGTAGTGTATGCGGTTTTGTTTTCGTAAGGTGCTTTTTAATCGCTTAGATCTTCGAGAAAGCACATGGTTTTAGAGAACGATTAAAACTTCGTTGCTAACCTACTCATTAAATAAGGGGGACTGAAAAAGAGTTACAATGTTTATCGACACAAAATGAAGGCCGTAAAGCTCCGTTGGGAACATTAATTATTTCTGGCAAAGGAAAAACTTTAGAAAGTTAGAGCGCCGTCTGTTGTCATAATGTCATGCTAATCTCTGGTACGCCATTATGACAACAGATGGCGACACGAGTTGGATAACAAAGACGATACTGATAAAACTTTGTATTTACATTGTTGCAAGGCCAAACCTGCATGACAACAGCAGTTGGGATGATGTAATTGTAATAACTGACGTAGCGTTTGCCATACGACAAACTGAGAATCAGTTTAGTAGTTGGTAAACTGCAAGATACAATGATGCAGAAGGAAAGTAGATCTAAGCACTTGCAAGTAGCCATTTACAGGTTGCATCGGTGAAGAATAGAAAATTCATGACTAGAATTAGGAATGTAGCACCTTGCAAGCAGCCATTTACAATAATGTAGAAGGAAATTAGCTCTTGCAAACTGCCAGGTACAATTTGCATCAATGAATAATACAATATAAATGGATAGAATTATGAAAGTAACACTTGCAAGCAGCCATTTACAATATTGCATCAAGGAACATTAGAAAATACACGCATAGAATTATGGCGGTAATCTCCCTCCATACATGCTGCATGTCGGCGGCATTATGCCCCAATGCTTGACAGCACTAAAAACTGTCACACTGCAGACATGGTAGCGATAGGACTGAAAGCTACGTTAAAAATCCAACACACAAAAAACACAAATACACACACACACACATCAAAAAGAATTCGCATAAATTACGGCAAATATAGAACGAACGCATTTATTGTCCAAGTGCTGTAGAATCGAAGCATTTCGCTTTGAGGCACAAACTCATCCCTGTGCATACCTAATTCGGTCAAGGTGTACGATTGAAATGTCCCTGCAGTATCATTTTTACTTAAATTCTTATAAATGTTCAATACAGGAAACACGATTGTAAACCACCAATGTTATATAAAGTTATATTAGCAAAGCCAAAACTATCGATTATTTCAACTGATCAAACAAAACAATTTGCTCATAAACAGTCAAGATAGGAAAAGAGTATTTGAGTGTGTGTGATTTGGTTTTTTAACGTAGCTTTAACAATTGTTTTAGTTATATCGCTACGATGTCTGATGTGTGGCAATTTATAGTGATGCCTAGCACTGGGGCATCATGTGTCTTTGGTATGACTGGGCTGGGGATCGAACCCACGACCTCCCGCATCCGAGGTGGACGAAATAACCACTAGGCCATCGGAGCAGTCGAAAAGAGTATTTTTGAAGTTAAAAATAATGCACAGGATAAATCCGCAATCTGGAGTCTGCTTGCAAGGAAACAAAAATGTCACTAATATTTACGAATAATCCATTTATTGGCAAGGAGGAGTGTATTTTTCATAAAACCTTGAGAAACTGGAGATAAGCTGCTTTTTCCGCACATAATGTTAGCAAATGGAATGCATTTTGGTCAGTCATAAACAACCTTGGCAGTAGTTTCTATAAAAGTTTAGGAGATCTGTACTGCCTATAAGAAGCATTTTTTTTAATGATGTCGTTGACGCAATTGTACGTGTACTTTGGTAAGACTAATCACGAGAGAATTTTAATAGATGTAAGGGTGATCTTATATTCTCCGTTGATGTTTCCTTTATAAAACATATGCCTAGTGGTTAGAGCGTCCGCCTCGGATGCGGGAGGTCGTGGGTTCCATCCCAGGCCGAGTCATACCAAATATTTTTAAAATGGTACTAACAGCTACTCTCGCTTGGCGTTCAGCATTAATAGGTTAGTGTTAGGACTGGTCGGCCTGGTGTCAGGATAATGTGACTGGGTGGAAATCATACTACATGTCTGCGTCACGATGCCCCAGTGCTAGACATCACTATAAACAGTCACACTGCAGACATCGTAGCGATATGACTGCAAAAGTGTTAAAGTTACGTTAAAAATCTAAATCACACACACATAAAACATATGTAGGGAACAAGGAGCTTCAGTTGATAGTGTGCACTCAATTAACATGAACAAACGACATGAAAATAATTGAGAAGACTACTTTCAACACACACACACACACACACACACACACACACACACGGATCTTGTTCACATCAAATTAAACATGTTGATTACATTGACCTTTAGAGTTTATCTGTGCACCTGCCGTTCCTGGGAAATAGCCCTATTTCCTAATTTAGAAGCCATGACCATCCTATTAATATACATGCATATACTATGCATTAAAATAAAACTTCTTATACCGTAATAATACCGATCTTTTTTGCGGTTTTTGTTGTTGTTTGTTTTTGGTTTTCAGAGTAACTTTATGGTACTTAGCAAAGTCACATTCATTCGTAAATGATAGGAACCCCTGATAATAATATGTGTGACAACGTTGTCTAATCTAAATGGTATAGAGGTAACAATCCGACTTCACTTCTTTATGTTCCTGGTTTTCATTCTAGGCCCCAAAATAGGGAGAGTACATTGGTGACCACTCCATGACCTGTTAAGCTCTACAGTTATAACAGCTTCTAACCACTGAAAACGACCACCTTATGACAACATAGCTGTTTGTTGAAAGTACTTGATATATGCAGGATACGATAATTACCAAGCCCAACCAGCCCAGACCTGTATAAATCATTGTTGGGCACATGCTAGTTCATGTAATTAACATAAAGCGACTTATTACATGCTGGTATCTATATTATTTATAGCACATCAAGTAGGTGAATATTTCATTCGTAGGCCAATGTAGACCACCAGCTACATCAAAACGTCTTCTTATATCCTGCTTCTAAAGCACCCTACGTCTTCGCAAATGACTACATTGTTAAAAACTAATGTGCCGAGTATTAAAATTTAACATAAAATAATACCAATATATATTTATCAGAAATACAGAACAATGTCACTTACTTATCACTAATATGTATCTAACTAATTGTATAAATAGGCGTCAACTCTTTTCTTACACGCGGCCTAGTCTGCACATCGTAAAATTCACTTTAGAATATCACATGTATATATATATATATATATATATATATATATATATATATATATATATATATATATATATATATATATTTACCGTCCTGTGCATATTGTGTTAATATAAGTTTCGCATTCACGATCCGTAACAATCAACTACCTTATTCTAAAGTGTACGACTTCGCATATATCGTACTATATGAATTTTTAATGTTCTTGAAATGCATTCCTTCTATTGAACCACATTCTTGCATTTTGGTACGTGTCTTCTCACATACGAGCGGAAACAGATCCTCCAACTAGAAATGTTCTCATACTTACAAGTGAAATAATAGATATCGCATTTGTGCATAAATATAAGTTGTATTTAGATCTTTAGCTAATGTTAAGTACTTTAGTCATCTGTACATAGAAATAACGAACGAAGGACTCATACTTATCAGAAGATATACATATGGGCGGATTAATATTTAAAGAACTTCATGCGGCGAATGGAGAGGTCAAGGAGTGAAGTGTAAACGAATAAGTAATTCGTTTGACATTATGTAAGTCACTGTCGTTATAGTATTTTCCTCGCTATAGCGGTATCAACCACCACTGTACTCTCTACGTCGACAGTTTGATTGCTATCCGTTTAGCAGCAGGGAGGGCGAAGAACCTCTAAATGGGTCACCCGTATTTTCGCAAAATACGACTTCCTGGGAGATCGCAAAAATCGTAACAAAAAAGGCGATATCCGGCGTAAGACAACTCCGTTTCACGATTGCTTGTGCCCGTAAGCTGGTTCTGGTTGTTCACAGTAGTCGGTTTACCTTGTACGATTATTACAAAATATGATCTGTCTCAAAGACCGATGCTACACCGATGAATAAATTCAACTTTCTTGCTGCTTAATGGTTTAATTATATGCATGTAAATCACTCTGTTGGACAGGGTCAGCAAGAAAGTGTAGAGATCAGTTCGTACACAAGGGAATTTTTAAGTACTCATCACATTACCAATAAATTAGTTTGAATGCAAAACATTTAATATATTTTATCAGACTATTAGAGAGACAGACAGACAAAGATGTTTGCATATTGCTTTAAATTTTATCATTTGAGAACGACATCTGAAATATTACAATAAATAAATGAAAGCCTTACTAGATAACTGTATCTTGTTTGTATAATGTGACTGCTAGCAAACTAAATGTTCTCATCACATCTGTATATCATATCCTAATGACCGTACATCCATCCTTGTAACCATTGCCCTAAAATTGCGATTATATTAAAAAATATTGTTATACCCTCAATACACGTTTGACGTCTGCTGACTTAATAGACCGCACTTGTTACTGAATAACGTCTCGGTGCCTATTATCACAAGACACCAAAATTAATAGCGAAAGAAAGACAACATAGTGAATCCAAATGCAGTATGCGCATTCTTATGGTTCAAAACGTGTACGTGACTTCCTTTAATTACATTTAATACAAGAGTTACGAAATAAGCTAGGACATTGTTTGATAAAGATGACCTACAGCATTTTGGTGGTATAAATTCACTTCATTCGAAACAAAAGTACAGACTGCGATAAAGAGATCGTGGGAATGTCAAATCGTCGCTTTTTACCTGTACTGAAGTAGAAAATTAAATGTATTCACTTGCATGCCTAAATAGTCTTTATGTACATTACATGATATGCCAAATATCGCATAATCTGGCTGGTACGGAGAGATAGCTTAAATAAACTCGGCAGTTTCGGTTTCATAAATGAAAGATTGTTCTGGTTTGTCATGTAACCTTTTAACGCAGGCAATATATAATCTAACCTCAAAACTAATTGCAAACTAATTTATTTTTTGATTAAAATGTGGACAATCGTTCACTGAACAACATGCAAAACTACAGAAATAATGTATCAGTGCAATTCACTTTATTTATCAGTAAAAGTTGATGTGTTCTAATGACTAAATTGTGTCCCATATCGCCTACCATACTTACTAAGTCTAATAGGTTTCCTATGGTGGGTGAGTGTCGTATAGATATATATCATGTATTGTACATACTAATTGGAGAGTGTTACATTATTTAATTTTAACACTGTAAATTAAATGTTCAGATCCAAACTGTTTTAGGCAAAAGGTATTTATAAAACCTACAACAGGTTTTGGTTGTGCATCTTACGCGGAATAAATCACGACATAAAGATATAACTGAATAATTGCATTGTAATAATCATTTTGCATGAATACTAAGTAAGATGCATTACAGTTTGCATATACATGGGTCTTACGTACACAGCATGCGCCAATCGTCACGATCCTATGTAATGTAGGCTGCCATATTTATCTTCTTTCAGTAAATCCAGTCCCATGACCGACAGTCATATTACACGCATATTTGTAAACGAGCAGCAGGGAGGGCGAAGGACCTCTAAATGGGTCACCCGTATTTTCGCAAAATACGACTTCCTGGGAGATCGCAAAAATCGTTTAAAAAAATGCGATATCCAGCGTAAGACAACTCCGTCGATGACAAATTGGCTTACCCGGTTATCGCTGATATTTTTTTCTTTGTCTTAAGGAAAATACGCGATTATTCGGTGACAATTTGGAGGCTCGCCCTCCCTGCTGCTCGTCGGTTTTTAATCCATTAGCGGGTATATCCTGCAAAAACTTCATCTGTTTTATGTTAATATCATATTTAACGAAGGTGTTAAAGATGTCACGGGAATTAATCGATAAGACGGCCTGTAAATAATTACGACCATTGTCCTTATCCTTGCGAAAATACCACAGTGAATTATCTGACGCGATAATAGGACCATCCAGCAAGGTTGCGTTCACACCAAGCATTTTATTAACTAATTTTTTGTCATCCGGAAATACAGCAATCCTTTTTCGGGTTAAATTATACCCTATATATTTTGAACTAAACAGGGATTGTCGATACTCTTTGCCGTTTTCAAGTAAAAATCTGCCTTTGTCTAAGGCCATTTTTGATCACTGAAATAGATTAGACCAAAACTTACCACTCATCTTGACCATATTCAAATATTGCTCATGAAGTTAAAATCGCATCAATACTCATGAACTCGTCATGGATTATCCTTGCTGTCATCATCCGGGACAGGAAGTTTCAACATGTAAAGATCTGATTATTTTTGCTCTCGCGTTGTTGGTATTTTTATTCCCAGTGAAAGCCTCACAAAGTTGTCGCAACAACAGTCGCAGGGTTCAATCTGAGATCATGTTTTCGATGGGTTGTCCCAGCACAAGGTTTGGATGGTCTGGGACTTCTGTCATCATTGCCATAGAAAACCTCAGATCGGTAAAGCTCAAAGAACTTTTGCGGAAAGTGTCATAATTGTATATAATTATTAATTTTTAACACTTTCCGCAAACTTGATACAGGGTTTAGATCAACAATCCCTGGCCGCGTCAGGGTTATCATATCGACTAAACCATTTTTATTAACAAGAAATTTTAACATAGTTGTATGACACAGGCATGTGAATATGATAGTTATCACAACACAGATGCAGGGGTTAGATTCCCGATCTGAGGCTTCTATCATCATCACCGTAGGAAGCCTCAGATCGACAAATCTCGAAAAACTTTTGTGGAAAGTGTCATAATTGTATATAATATAATAATCTATGACACTTTCCACCAACTTTAATCTCAGATTTCCAATCTGAGGCTTCTATCATCATCACCGTAGAAAGTCTCAGATCGACAAATCTCGAAAAACTTTTGTGGAAAGTGTCATAATTGTATATAATATAATAATTTATGACACTTTCCACAAACTTGATATAGGGTTTAGATTAACATTCCGAAGTATCGTATCGACTGAACCAGTTATTAACACTCCAAACATGAAATTTTAAGAATTTGGTGTGATCATTTACCCCTGACTTTGTCAGGTCTATATCATTACCACCGTAAAATCCCTGATCGGTAATAACAGTATTCAGCCATTTATCATTCCTGATAAAATCTGATTTAGGCCATTCAGGATAGTGTAGTGTATAATCACCTCGTTTTGCATTATGTTTATCATCTGATTTTAACTCTACACCAAATCCCTTGTAGGTCAATTTAATCTTCTCAATGATATTCTTCACGGTTAAGTCGCCTCTTCGAAATCTTATTTCAGGAAAGATCTCAGTGAAATGTTCCATTAACATGTTATATTTTTTCATCTGATCAGGATTTTGCATCATTAATTTGATTTCCACCACAAGTTTTTCTCGAATTATCCTCATTGTGATCTTGCTCAGATCATCCGGAACCACATCAAGAAGTTTTAACATTTTTAGTGCTTGTTGCGGAGATATCTTGTCGGATCTAAAAACTATTGTTGCTACAGCTTGACCATTATTAAATCTATCCACGGCAATCCGTTGTGATCTTAACATTTGCAAAGATTTCTTGTAGAGGAATTCAATGACATCCATATCTAACTGACTCACATCACATTGAAACACTGCATTAAAATGTTTTAATTTCGCCTGATACGGTTGTAGTTGCTCTTCAGGGTTGTATTTATAACACCTAGGGATTTTATCCCCAGGGATTTCTTCAAGGGATTTCAAGACTTCTTTGAGAAATTCCTTGAGAAATTCATCCCCAGAGATTTTATAACCAGGAATTTTATCTTCAGGGATTTGATCAGATTGTTTTAACCGAGCACCGATTCTGGTTGTTAAAAATTCATCGACGGCCACATCGTCGTTAATTTTTTGTTGTGTGATTTGTTTCTTCTGTTGTTTTGCCAGCCATAGTTCATATTCGTCCGGGATTGTCTGTGTGATCTCGTATCCGGTATTTCGCATCATTGCGACTAACCGCTGGGTAAAATACAATCTGGAATTATTCTCATCGATAATGTTGCTGATAAACGCAAACCCGTAATCGGATCTAATCTCACCAGGATCGGGTGCCCGAAACAATAGTGTTTGTTTGGGTAAATTGACTTCATTGTCTATTATTGCTTCGATGATCTCATCACGGGTCCGTGCAAGGTTTTTATAACAATGTGATACCGTAGAATAATGGATCTCTGAGACACATCGGAACCGATGCAGCGCTTGTTTAGTTGCTTAAACCGATCCCAATTCCTCCGAGAACACAAATAAATGTTTGAATTTATCATCAACGATACTAACCCCTGCCTCCAGAGTAAGATTAAAAATAATAAACATAATGCAAAACGAGGTGATTATACACTACACTATCCTGAATGGCCTAAATCAGATTTTATCAGGAATGATAAATGGCTGAATACTGTTATTACCGATCAGGGATTTTACGGTGGTAATGATATAGACCTGACAAAGTCAGGGGTAAATGATCACACCAAATTCTTAAAATTTCATGTTTGGAGTGTTAATAACTGGTTCAGTCGATACGATACTTCGGAATGTTAATCTAAACCCTATATCAAGTTTGTGGAAAGTGTCATAAATTATTATATTATATACAATTATGACACTTTCCACAAAAGTTTTTCGAGATTTGTCGATCTGAGACTTTCTACGGTGATGATGATAGAAGCCTCAGATTGGAAATCTGAGATTAAAGTTGGTGGAAAGTGTCATAGATTATTATATTATATACAATTATGACACTTTTTTCCACAAAAGTTTTTCGAGATTTGTCGATCTGAGACTTTCTACGGTGATGATGATAGAAGCCTCAGATTGGAAATCTGAGATTAAAGTTGGTGGAAAGTGTCATAGATTATTATATTATATACAATTATGACACTTTCCACAAAAGTTTTTCGAGATTTGTCGATTTGAGGCTTCCTACGGTGATGATGATAGAAGCCTCAGATCGGGAATCTAACCCCTGCATCTGTGTTGTGATAACTATCATATTCACATGCCTGTGTCATACAACTATGTTAAAATTTCTTGTTAATAAAAATGGTTTAGTCGATATGATAACCCTGACGCGGCCAGGGATTGTTGATCTAAACCCTGTATCAAGTTTGCGGAAAGTGTTAAAAATTAATAATTATATACAATTATGACACTTTCCGCAAAAGTTCTTTGAGCTTTACCGATCTGAGGTTTTCTATGGCAATGATGACAGAAGTCCCAGACCATCCAAACCTTGTGCTGGGACAACCCATCGAAAACATGATCTCAGATTGAACCCTGCGACTGTTGTTGCGACAACTTTGTGAGGCTTTCACTGGGAATAAAAATACCAACAACGCGAGAGCAAAAATAATCAGATCTTTACATGTTGAAACTTCCTGTCCCGGATGATGACAGCAAGGATAATCCATGACGAGTTCATGAGTATTGATGCGATTTTAACTTCATGAGCAATATTTGAATATGGTCAAGATGAGTGGTAAGTTTTGGTCTAATCTATTTCAGTGATCAAAAATGGCCTTAGACAAAGGCAGATTTTTACTTGAAAACGGCAAAGAGTATCGACAATCCCTGTTTAGTTCAAAATATATAGGGTATAATTTAACCCGAAAAAGGATTGCTGTATTTCCGGATGACAAAAAATTAGTTAATAAAATGCTTGGTGTGAACGCAACCTTGCTGGATGGTCCTATTATCGCGTCAGATAATTCACTGTGGTATTTTCGCAAGGATAAGGACAATGGTCGTAATTATTTACAGGCCGTCTTATCGATTAATTCCCGTGACATCTTTAACACCTTCGTTAAATATGATATTAACATAAAACAGATGAAGTTTTTGCAGGATATACCCGCTAATGGATTAAAAACCGACGAGCAGCAGGGAGGGCGAGCCTCCAAATTGTCACCGAATAATCGCGTATTTTCCTTAAGACAAAGAAAAAAATATCAGCGATAACCTTGTAAGCCAATTTGTCATCGACGGAGTTGTCTTACGCTGGATATCGCATTTTTTTAAACGATTTTTGCGATCTCCCAGGAAGTCGTATTTTGCGAAAATACGGGTGACCCATTTAGAGGTCCTTCGCCCTCCCTGCTGCTCGTTTACAAATATGCGTGTAATATGACTGTCGGTCATGGGACTGGATTTACTGAAAGAAGATAAATATGGCAGCCTACATTACATAGGATCGTGACGATTGGCGCATGCTGTGTACGTAAGACCCATGTATATGCAAACTGTAATGCATCTTACTTAGTATTCATGCAAAATGATTATTACAATGCAATTATTCAGTTATATCTTTATGTCGTGATTTATTCCGCGTAAGATGCACAACCAAAGCCTGTTGTAGGTTTTATAAATACCTTTTGCCTAAAACAGTTTGGATCTGAACATTTAATTTACAGTGTTAAAATTAAATAATGTAACACTCTCCAATTAGTATGTACAATACATGATATATATCTATACGACACTCACCCACCATAGGAAACCTATTAGACTTAGTAAGTATGGTAGGCGATATGGGACACAATTTAGTCATTAAAACACATCAACTTTTACTGATAAATAAAGTGAATTGCACTGATACATTATTTCTGTAGTTTTGCATGTTGTTCAGTGAACGATTGTCCACATTTTAATCAAAAAATAAATTAGTTTGCAATTAGTTTTGAGGTTAGATTATATATTGCCTGCGTTAAAAGGTTACATGACAAACCAGAACAATCTTTCATTTATGAAACCGAAACTGCCGAGTTTATTTAAGCTATCTCTCCGTACCAGCCAGATTATGCGATATTTGGCATATCATGTAATGTACATAAAGACTATTTAGGCATGCAAGTGAATACATTTAATTTTCTACTTCAGTACAGGTAAAAAGCGACGATTTGACATTCCCACGATCTCTTTATCGCAGTCTGTACTTTTGTTTCGAATGAAGTGAATTTATACCACCAAAATGCTGTAGGTCATCTTTATCAAACAATGTCCTAGCTTATTTCGTAACTCTTGTATTAAATGTAATTAAAGGAAGTCACGTACACGTTTTGAACCATAAGAATGCGCATACTGCATTTGGATTCACTATGTTGTCTTTCTTTCGCTATTAATTTTGGTGTCTTGTGATAATAGGCACCGAGACGTTATTCAGTAACAAGTGCGGTCTATTAAGTCAGCAGACGTCAAACGTGTATTGAGGGTATAACAATATTTTTTAATATAATCGCAATTTTAGGGCAATGGTTACAAGGATGGATGTACGGTCATTAGGATATGATATACAGATGTGATGAGAACATTTAGTTTGCTAGCAGTCACATTATACAAACAAGATACAGTTATCTAGTAAGGCTTTCATTTATTTATTGTAATATTTCAGATGTCGTTCTCAAATGATAAAATTTAAAGCAATATGCAAACATCTTTGTCTGTCTGTCTCTCTAATAGTCTGATAAAATATATTAAATGTTTTGCATTCAAACTAATTTATTGGTAATGTGATGAGTACTTAAAAATTCCCTTGTGTACGAACTGATCTCTACACTTTCTTGCTGACCCTGTCCAACAGAGTGATTTACATGCATATAATTAAACCATTAAGCAGCAAGAAAGTTGAATTTATTCATCGGTGTAGCATCGGTCTTTGAGACAGATCATATTTTGTAATAATCGTACAAGGTAAACCGACTACTGTGAACAACCAGAACCAGCTTACGGGCACAAGCAATCGTGAAACAAGGTCAATGAGAGGTAACTCTGCCTCCAAGTTCTAAGAAATATTAATCAAGGTTTTGTATATTTTTTGTCTTACCTATATGACTTATTCATTTTGTTGAAGTATTTATTGTTTGCAAACTGTTCCCAACAAAAATTGGTACTTTACAAATTCAACTTTACGCATGGTGAAACTAGTTTAATTTGTATAAATTGATCTCGATTACACCTGCGTACATATGCAGACGAATAAGAGTGTCTCGTTCGTGTCGTAATTCGCTGTTTGCTAGGTAATTTGACCGTGAGATATATATGTCGGGCCCTAGGGCAATGCGAACCAGGCAACTCCTTAATGCAATATTTTGCTTGGGGCTCCGCGCTTGCTGCCTTGGGCCCTGAACATCCTAGGGCCGGGCCTGGAGACATATTTATGTTCGTTATTCGTTTGGTAATTTATTTGTTCGTGAGACATACGTTCTTTTCGCTATTCGATTGTCAATTTGTTCGTGGGACATACATTTCTATTCATTATTTCCAATATTTATTTGTTTCAGAATTTGTTATTTCAGTATAATGTTCTAAGTAGACAGTAGGAAATATTGTGGGACTTGACAAATCCACTGTTAAAATTCGTTATTCATGACTTTCTTAGATATGATGATAGCTGTTTTTATCAAGGTCTCAGTATCATACATTATAATATCTCAGAAAATAATGCATATATTGTTTAGATAAAAACTATATAATTTAGTAATAGAGACAGATAATAAGTTGTTTGTTTGCCATTCGATGCGATTAAAGATGATTTCATTATAGAAAATTTAAATAAATAATTTAATAAAATTGGCCAGTGAATAGATTAAGGCAACATTTCTTTATTATCACTACCAATGTCTCAGATTAGTCAAAGGAATGCTAAGCAAGAATTTTAACGCTTTTAATAATATTTTGCATGAACTAATGTCCTCAAAACTCATGTGATCTGGCAGTAATGGAAACTGAACAAAACAGATTAGAAAATATTTAAGTCACTTTCTGTGTACAATCTTACAGCTGATCGTTGTAACAGCCTATTGGATCCATATTTACAAAGACGCTCCAGGATGTTGCTGTGGATAATGTACTAAACCCTTCGGCGATTCCGAAACATGTCAATAAAACCTGGTTTGATGATGCATGCAAAGACGCCCTTAGATAACTCCGCTTTGAAATTAGTACGGAATATGGTATGAAGAACCAGCAGCTGTATCAAACACTTCAGAAAATCTTATGAAATGGACACAACCATAGATAAAACCTCAGAAACATTGGTATAAATATTCTTGAAAAACCCCTCACAAGAGACTTGTTCTGAAAACTTCCGCCGTGCTAAAATATTTGAAAGAAGAAAGGTTCCTCTAAATTTTCAAACATGTTGAAGATCACAATAAATATTCACTCCCAAAGAGTTACAAGACTAACTTGATCGATCCCATGACACGCCAGCAGGACCAGATGATATCGACTTCCGAAACGATTACATGACACAGCTCTAAATACACTGCATACCATTTTGGAAAACTGACGACTTCCTGCAGTCTTGGCGAGAAGGAACGATGATAGCAGTGGCTAAACTTTCAAAGGTCCAAACCGACACTTACAGCTATCGTCTCATTAATAAGCCGTATTAGCAAAACCATGAAATGGATACTAAACGATGGAAAATGCTGGTATCTCGAATAAAAAACACGATAAACCAACGTTCACTGTGGATTCAGACGCCAGAGAAACGCACTCGACCATCTTGTAAGGCTCTAAGCATTTAGTATAGAAGATTCCATAACGAAAGGCCATATAGTTGTTGTCATTTTTTAATTGGAGGAAGCTTTTGATTCCACAAGGACGTACGGCATTGTGGATGGCTCGTTCAACCTACGCCTAAGAGGCCGTGTATCTAACTGTATCTCCATTATTTTAAAAAAGATTGATAATTCCGAGTGAATATAGGCAGTAATCTTTCTGAAAACTATTCTTACGAGATGGCTGTACCTTAGGGTAGCATGTTGTCCTTCGACGTCAACAGAAGTCAGGTGAGGAAGAAAGGAAGAAGTAAGGTAGGAAGTAGGAAGAAGTAGAAGGGCAGGAGGGAGGAAGGAGACAGAATATGTGGAAACAAAAATAACAACAAAAAGGATGGAAGGAAGGAGTATAAAGATGGGCAAATAAGTAGAAGGGACGACACAAAGAATAGTGACTCTCTTACATCTGTGATCATAACATTCCGAATGATGAATTAACTTGTTAAATGGGAATTGGATTAACCAATGTTTATTGTACTGAGCAGCAATTGAAGTCTTTATTGATATGTTTATTTATGTGATTCTTTACAGTTTTAATAAAATTTGTATCTATGGAATCTGAATTTAAAAAATGTATTTTGGGTGTCAGCTTTGCTGACTGTGGGTTCGACATTTGTTAATGCACATATTCTGCAGTATTATTTATAATACCGTAGCTGGATGGTGGCATCTATCATGTGCTGAAACATGACGTTAAACCTATAAAAACCTACCCAAATTTCATTTCGTTCTTTCAAGCAACTATTATATATGACGGAGATTTTCTTTGATTTTCATCAATATAACATTACTTTAAAAATGTAATTAAATTATTTGAAATTTTTCTCTCTCTCTTTTAATTTGTTTAAGTTTTCACGAGAATATTCCAATTTTTTATTTCATCTATCCGTTGTATTCTTTGTTCTCTCCCTCTCTCTACAGACTGGATGTTAAATATCGGTCCTTTTGACTCCTTTGTGAACATTCTCTATCACGACCATTCATGTATGTACATGCTATCAAAATCATCCATGAAGTATGTGAACATTCTCTATCGCAACCACCAATGTAATATCGACGTTAACATTATCTATTGTAACCATCCATGAAGTATTGAACATTCTCTATCGCAACCATCCATGAAGTATGTGAACATTCTCTATCGCAACCATCCATGAAGTATGTGAACATTCTCTATCGCAACCATCCATGAAGTATGTGAACATTATCGCAATCATCCAGGTACTATCAATAAAATGTATATTTTAATGCACGACCACTATTTCATTTTTGTTTTTTAAATCACACTTAATAATTGCATCTCCATAATGTCGACGGTCATCTATAAAACAGATTAGCCAATGCTTAAAGAAAAATCACTTTCCTGACTTGGTAGTGTTTAATGACACAAAGTAGACATCCTACTGTGTTGGTGTAAAATAATGAATTTGCAGATGCTTGTAATGTGCAGGTGTGATTATGGCACGTAGCCATTTTAAGTCGATGTATGTCATTTAACATGGAATTAAACTCATGACCGGTGATAAGGATACGGTACTTTAATTGGTTTGGTGGGAACATGATTGATTCTTGATTAGACTCCGTCTGATATCTGTATCAGGGAACTAGTCAAGAGGAGGTGAATTGGTTCCAGTTATAGAAGAATGCCAAGAGTTAATTCGTTGCAGAACTAGCGTTTGTACTTGCTGAAATATGTGTTGTTAAGTTGAAACTTTATAGAGATCTGTTATTATGAAAGCTGGAAGGTGACATTTTGCAAACGCTGGATGGGCATGTGGTAATTATACGGCGGTTAAATAAATCTAAATCCCTGATTGGCTAAACTAACACTATGGAGTGTGTTTCGATGCGAATTTCGTCTTTTATAAACGTATTATGCCACAAAATTAGTCAAAGTTTTGCGTTACGTGAAGGTCGTGGCTCCGGGGGCAAGGCGTACTTGCTCGTAACGATTGTGCAAAGGACGTGTAGTTTGAACTCTTTAAGATACAAGGGGCAACAAAGTTAAGAGACGACTCTGCTCAGAGGGAAACGAGCGAATCTCAAAAGGAGAAAGTGCGATGTCTTTGGTTCATACACTATGTTTTATGTGAATCATAAGAAAATTGTATGAATTTATTTGCCTTTGTTTCATAGTTTTTAGTTGTTTGAATTTATTGTCATATTTTCATAAAAATTTTCTTTGATTTGAGACTTAAGATAATTGTTTGAATTCACTTGTCTTGAAAAAAATTTATGAGTCATATCTTGTGTGATAGACGTCTTGAGATAATTGTTTGAATTTATTAGTTTGAACGTTATACGAATCATGTATGCTAGGAATTGATATTATTAGGTCTGTATGATGTTATGCAGAGGAATTGTTAATTATCAGCTATTGTTGCTAAGACGAGAAGTGAATTTTGTTTAATTTATTTGTATAACTAAGATGTAAATTCTCTTAACCAACGATTCGGTACATTAGCATTGGAGTCAGAATAGGGACAATACGGCTTTGATTATAGACCGTATGAGTACATTTGTCCGACACTAGTCACATCAGTGGGTTGGCTGTATCAGGCGAGAGCAGATTATGCTTTGATCAGTTAGTAACGTTAATCATATCGGTAGAGAAAATTATTGAGTTACCTTCAATATGTTAAGGTATATGGAAAGAGGTCGTGTATGTGGGCAAATGCGACAATAATGGTATGCAAGGTCGTATCCTGGAACCATGTTAGCAGTTACCGTTTGTTTGTAATATGATATAAGAAAACCCTGGAGAGAGAGAGAGAGAGAGAGAGAGAGAGAGAGAGAGAGAGAGAGAGAGAGAAAGAGAGAGAGATGTGTTCGTTCTGGATATTAGATCAAATGGAAATTTAGTATGCTTATTGTATTTATAAGAGAAAATAGCTTCCACATCCATGTCAATACTTCCACGTCAAAAACGACAGGGCGTCAGAACGTGAGAACGGTGGATAGATAGATTTTATAGTGAATAGAAAGGATCCCTGGCGGATTAAAGAATTCGCGCCTTAACGAATGGCGAAGACCAAAGGGAACAGAGTGTTACTGTACAAGTCGACTCCAGCCAATAAACTTTATTGAATCTTGAGTAGCCAACAACCAGTTCAGGTTATAGAGTCATGCTGGACAATTAAGCTCGAACACTCGCTTGTTTGCATGATGAAGTTTGCCATATCAGCGTAAATGGAATTACTAATTGCATTTTTTTAAAAATTGGTAATCATTTTTAATAGAATTGTATCAGTAGTATAGTGGGACGATATAGCCTCAATGGGAATTAACATTACGGACACACACACACCCGGGACGATATATCCTCAAGATTTTTAGCCTCAATGGGAATTAGCATTACAGACACACACACACCCCCCTTGGGACGATATAGCCTCAAACTTTTTTAATACACCCTGGGACTGTATAGCCTCAAGGGAAATGGAACAGTGGACTTGTATAGCGACAAGGGAAAGAGAGCGTCTGACGTCACGGTAGGGGAGATTGGTAACACTGTAGCAACTAGGGGCAGGTGACGTCACAGGACTGAGCAAAGAGCTGGGTGTACAGAGAGTATACAGACAAGACTTACATTATACATAGACAACATTTTTAAAAAAAAATTGTTTGTGGGTTAGGCAAGAAAGTCAATTTCTTTTCTAGATCAATGAGGGGTCCTGAAAAGGGCCTTTTGATGGGTTTATGTTAACATTAGTCTGTTAAAATAGAGGGCATCGCTTAGGTCTCCTTCTTTTCCTCAAACTTTGTCTCACTTCTGGGCCATAAATTAAAATCCTCTTTAAACAACCTTGCCTCTCCACGTAGATTCTCTCTTCCAAATGCTTGTATCCGTCATCCTGACAATGGTCCACGATGATCGGACATACATGAATAAGTCCGTACGGAACAGCATTGAAGATACTAGAGTAGAGGACTCCACGTTGGTCCACATCTTGGTGACGAGAACAGGTGAAGGAATGCAGTGAACTGCGGTTATTTATAGGGGAAGGGAGGATCGAAACGGATTGAGTTCATTGACCAATACAAACACGCGTTACAAAATTCAGTCACCACACGTCCAATCCGAAGAAAGCAATCTGTGACGTCACACTCCCTATATAGAGGCGCTAGCGTCTGTGCGCAGTCAATCCATGCGACACAGTTAGCATAAACATGACGGAAACTTAATCTGCTTATCGTCGGCATTTACGCTCTTGGGATTTCCTGATATCAGCTCACGTGTAGAGAATATTTATTCTGTGATCTATTGTAAAATTCTTACAAGGACCTCAGGTATACTTTAATCTCATTCATTTCACATATTTTATTTATTTCATATTCATAGTGTACGTTTTTGCTTTAATTTGTGTAATTTACTTTGTTTGATTTTGGAAACTGTAAGGTTTAATCCCTTAAAAAAAACAAAAAAACAAAAACAAAAAAAAAAACAGTGGGTATTTTTTTTTTATCTTATCCAAGTCCAAAATGTCCGTGTTAGCTCACGCAAAACAGGCCAAGATAAGGGACTATTTCCCCACAGACATGAGAAATACCGACAATGGAAGATTACTACTGGCATACAGATCGCCAGGATGCCAGGTCCTGGACTGCACTAACTTCAGCGAAGCAGAAAGACCAAGGCCAGCGGAACTGCTATAATACTTGGTGGCGAAATGAACAAAATCAAGCGATATCAAAAGACTGCAAAACGGGGGTAGAGGCCTCTTCTTCTTATTTGCCAAAGGAGATGTACCTCTGTACAGGAACGATCAATCGATAGAATTCAGAGGGAAAGCCGTGAAAATCTACGCCCCGCCGCCCCTAATCAAAAATATAGGAGAGAAAGCAGTGGACGTGCACTTCACATGACTACTATTAGAAATACCAACCGTAGAGCTCCAAACAAAATACAAAGGAAATATGGAATCAAGCCCATCAGAGCCCAAATGGCCACATACTGGGGATTTCCCTCAGTATACACTGGAGTAAGCCTCTCTCCAGAAGACGCCAAGAAAATACCTCCCTTCTTCTACGTCATGGGTTTTCTAATTAAAACCTGGTACAAGGGTGCCAAAACCATAGGTAATGCTACAAGTGTGGGAACACCGGCCATCTGGCCAAGGACTGTCAGCAACAAGCACATCAGCAGGCTGCACAGGAGGCGTCTTCAAACACAGCTCCAAAATCATATGCAGCAGTTCTAACAAACACAACGCCCAACATAATAACAGGGACGGAGAGTATGCTAGCAAGTGTTCCAGAACCAGAACAGGAAATGCAGACCCCAAATGACGAAACCGAGAAATGGGAGTCAGCTGACCAGACTATTTCAGCTGAGAAAAAGTTGGCGAAAGCAAGAGCCAGGAAAATACAGAAGAAAAGAGAGCCGAAATTGATGGGGAAAAAACCCGCTCCCTTCTATGTTATAGAAGAGCCAAACTTCCCAGAAAGTCCAAATACTTTAGAACAGACACTAGACAATACCCAAACCAGTCTAGAAATTTCAAGAATAGAAGAGACGATAGCTACGGAAGAACAGCAAGTAGAAGTGGAAACTACAACAGCATCAAAAACAGGACAGGCCGAAACACCAATGGTTACACAAAAAATAGGAAAGAACGGCGTCTACGCCAAGAACACCTTCCGAAGCTGAAATCACTGACTTTATAAAAGAATGCAAATCACCACGGGAAAGAGAATCCAGAAAAAAACACAAAAGAAAAAGAACAAATAAGAAGGACAGTAAGTCTCAATAGAGACGACAAAAGAAGGATCATAACCATTGAAGAGTACAGGGCAAAAAGACTACCCACCAAATCTAAAATTTAAAAAAAAACAATCTAAATAATCCATATAATGTGAAAAAAACCTTTTTGTTTTAAATAACAACCTAAGAACTAAAAAAAAACTTAATTACCAATTTCATAGTCGAGATGGATCTAAAATTGAAAATTCTGACCATGAACGTTAATGGTATAAATAATAAAATTGAAAGTATCAAGCTAAGAAGTATGATGTAATTTTAATACAAGAAACGCACGGAATACCGATACACGTCATGAAAAAACTAGAGGAGGACTTAGACGCCTTAGTGTTTACTAGTAACCACCCAACATAGAGAAAGGCTAGTGTGGCGACAATTATCAGTCAGACCGCAAAGGGACTAAAACTTGAAAATTTGGAAATACCGAATGACTTACAAGGACGCTTAGTCCATTTAAAATTAAACAACTGGGACATATTTAATATATACATACCACCTGGAATTACAAGAAGAAAGACGACCTTTACACAAAACCTAAACCGATATACTCAAAAGTTTGCCATGGATCCCCGCATTTTAGGCGGGGATTTTAGTTGGGTAACTACCGAATTAGACAAAAGTGAAGGACTAACTAAAAACGACACGACAATTTTAAAGTGGATTAGAACATTTACAAAAACAAATAACATTGTAGACATTTTTTAGATATCTTAATAAAACAAGAGAGACTATACGTATAAATAATGATAACACTAAGGAAAATAAGATTGATATATTCTATATCTCTGAAAGTGAAACCAATGCATTAATAAATTGTGAAATTTTAAAAGAAAAGATCTCAGACGATAACTCAGTACTTTTAGTGACAAAAATTCCAAACACATTCAAATGGGGACAAGGCGTGTGGAAGATGAACAGTGCTCTAGTGCTCAATGATGAGTACGTGAGCACTGTTCGCACGCACCTCAACAGGTTGAAAGAACATACTGAGGATATAATGACAGATTGGAAAAAAATTAAAAATGAAATAAAACGGATAACCAAATATTATAGCAAGACAAAAAATATCCAAAAAGAAAAGCATTCAGAAATTATGACCTTAAAAAGACCTCTAACAGAGTCAGAAAAAACAATAACCAAACAATGGGAGGAGATGGAAAAAGAAATCACACACGGGATTAAACTAAGGGCGGGGAAATATGAAAACCTATACAAAAAAGGGAGGGGAATATAAAGAAGATTAGAAATTAAAAGGGGAGAAAACAAAAAGATAGATGCAATACAAATTAATGATAAAATTTAGAAAACTAAAACTGACATATTAGAATGTACA
The DNA here is from genome assembly GCA_028554795.2 of Sinohyriopsis cumingii. Classification (NCBI taxonomy): domain Eukaryota; kingdom Metazoa; phylum Mollusca; class Bivalvia; order Unionida; family Unionidae; genus Sinohyriopsis; species Sinohyriopsis cumingii. The sequence goes on from CM068835.1 coordinate 86,512,723, forward strand.
AGACAGTACTTTGCTGAAATATATAAATCTCAAGATATAGATGAAGAGATAATAAACAATTATATAGGGGAAACAATGTATAAGCAGATATCACTAGATGACAAGAAGTTATGTGAAAATTTTGCTACTAATAAAGAAATATTAGAGGCAATTAATAGTCTACAAAAATGGAAATCGCCAGGCTCAGATGGCATAACCGCGGAATTTTATAAGAAATTTAAGTATGAATTAATATATTTATTGAACTATTATATAATAATATACTTTTTAAAGGGCAGATGCCCAAAACACTAAGGGAAGGAATTATTATTCTAATATATAAAGGAAAGGAAGACAAAAAGATTTAAAAAAAACTGGAGACCAATAACTTTGCTAAATAATGATTACAAAATCCTAAGCAAAATAATAACTAATAGAATAAAGAATTGTATAAATAAAATAATTGACATAAATCAAAGCTGTGGGGGGAAGGGGAAAAATATTATGAATAATGCTCTGTCTAAGTGCTATAATTGAATTATTAAACATTAAAGGAGAAAAGGGAGCCATGTATCTATTCGATCAAGAAAAAGCTTTTGATCGAATAGAACATGACTTCATTTTTAAAACATTAGAAAAGTGTGGCTTTGGACATAACATGATAAACTGGGTAAAAGCCATGTACAATAATATAAGTTCTAAAATAATAGCAAATGGAGACCTCTCAAAAGAAATAAGTATACAAATGTCAATTAGACGGGGCTGTCCCCTTTCTATGCTGCTATATGTAATAGCTATAGAATCCCTGAACATAAATATCAACCAAAATAACAACATTCAGGGAATAAAAATACCAAATATGAAAAGAGATTTCAAAACTATATTACATGCAGATGACTGCACTAACTTCACCAGAGATGGATCGTCCTTCAAACATTTACAACACGGATTCACACAATTTGGGAAAGCCTCTGGTTCAGCTATTAATCACGACAAGACAGAGATTTTACTAATAGGCAACTGGAGGGACAACTACCCAGGGTTGCCCCCAACATGATTACGAAACAAGTAAAAGCACTAGGAATTACATATGGAATGAATTCTACTCACAGAAACTACAGTGAGTTATTAATCAAAATTGAAACACAAATAGAAACTTGGCTGCATACGAAAATAAACCTCATGGACCGCATACAGGTAGCTAAAACCTACATGTATAGTCAATTGAACTATAAAATCAGCTCGATACAACTAACAGAAGCAATGATTAATAACATTGAAAAGAAAATACTGAGCTTTATTTGGGACAACAAAATCCACCATCTAAAGAAACACCATATATGCAGACCTAAGGACAAAGGAGGATTAGCCCTACCTAACCTGAGTCGAATACAAAAATCCAATATTTTGAACAGATTTAAATATCTAAATAACTCTCCCCAATTAACATGGGAAGCTATTTAAATATATATATAAGAATTTGTTCCCGAACCAGTACCTTCTCCACCTTCTCCTTCTTTACCACACGTGATAAATTTTAAACAGAGAGAGAAAGAAGAATTGGAGAAATTTATACAGCAGCAAAAGGAAGCAGAACAAGCTTTTCTCCTTCAGCAACAGCAGCAAGAAGAAGAGGTAAGAAAGAAACAACAAAAAGAAGCAACAAAGAAACAAGGGTGTGAAAGTCAAACGGTCACGGTACTGTTAGACATTTTAGCAGAGTTAAGAAGTCTGAAACAAATGTATCAGACTTCTTTATTACTACCGAAGAGAAAAAGACCTTCCCGAGCTAAAAAAAACCCAGTCCTGTGACTACGCCTGCCATTCCACCCTTAGTGATTTCAACCAAATCATCGACAGTACGCAGTCCAGAAGTAGGCCTTGGCCGTGGCAAAGGCTTAAGATAGTTAAAGTTGATTGTTTAAATCAACAAATACCCAAAGGTCCTTTTCAGGGCCACCCATTTCTCTCGAAAATAGATAGTATTTCAATTGCCAACATCAATTAAAACTCAAAAAGCCCTATTTTTTACTACTATGGTACGTGTGAATGTATGAGTGCATGAGTGTAGATTCTTATTCTAAAAATCAAAACCAAGTGACACTTACGTTTTATGACTGGTTTGTTCGTGTACAAATTTTACAATCCAATTCACAACATAGCACTTGAAAAGTTCTTAGGCTTGTTCTCTGTCTTTGTTCACTCTCTCTGTTTTTATAAAAATAATTCTTCACTTTCACAGCTTTTTCCTCCACTTCTTCCTCACTTTCTCCCCTTCTTCTTTTCTTCTCCTGTTTCTCTTTCTGCACATGTCTGGGTTCTTCCTTTTGGGAGGCTACCTCTTCTTCCTCTCCATAACCCCACTCTTCTTCTTCTTGCTCCTGTTGTTTCTAAGGGCAATCTGGAGACCAATGTCATTTTTCTTGACAATGATAACAGGTATCTTGACTTTTGTCTCTTCTAACCCCTGTTTTGCTTTTTAGACGGTCTGGACACTCTGAAGACCAATGCCCTTTCTTCTTACAGATATAGCAAGTATCTTGACTATTATCTCGAAAGGAGGGTGAGTAGTCCGTTGGCTTGTCTGAAGAAAATTTTCTGATGACCCCTCGCAAAGCTCTGATGAAAAGTTCGATCTGTGTAGGCTCTTCCATCGTTCTGCTCGGTTTGAGAGTGAAATAAATAGTGGAAGGACAAGACACGCACCCTTTATATATACGCTGGTCTGCCATGGATATAAAGTGACCCATAGTGTTTAACAAATACTCATTTGACTTTCTGCAGTCAATATGAAACGATCGAATCAATTCGAGAAGAAAGACGAAAGTAAGAGGCAGAAACGTGATCTATCGCCTCGTACAGTAGCTGAAGTCTTGGCACAAATTCATGCCAGTGATTTTGAAGATGACATGAGTGAACCAGAATCCAGACCCAGAGAGTCTTCATCTAACCAAAGTTCACCACTCTCAGTAAACCCTGAAAATTACTATCATATTCGAGAGACGGAAAAGCTCTCCTCTAGAAAATTTAGAACCACGGCTTAGACTTACAGGGTGAAGTTTAAAGATTTAAAGTCCGACGTACCATTGGAGAAAGTAGGGGGCTTCAACACCGGGATGTGGGATTCTTTGCTAACCACACTAAAGCGACAATGTCAAGCCAAAGAAGACGATCGTTTGAGACTTTCCATACATCACGACGGTTTGAAATCCCCTGTTTGGATCGAGTTTAGCAGTCCTGCTGAACTGACACCTTCCAAAGTCATGGACAAGATACAACACGTGCAACAATCCAACGACCAGTTTGACATCACCGATGGAAAAGAAACACTGTTTATGACCCACGTCTCTCCTACTCAAGGGACCGGACAACGAAAAAAGGTGTTATTAGTGGACAACCTTCGCAGGATTAAGCGTAGCCTCGTCCAAATTAACAACCCTGAAGACCAGATGTGTTTAGCGAGGGCTATCGTGATGGGACGAAAGTATGCCGACAAGAACGACACGGCAGAATGGAACAAAGCCTGGAAAACTATTCGACAATCGGACCGAGCCAAGCAACGAAGAGAAGCAGAACTCCTGTTATAACAAGCCGGCCTGTCCAAAGACATTCCTGAAATGCAAACATTGCAAGATGCCCTAGCTTCACGCTACACCTTGAAAGTGTACCTCAAGAAGTGCGCGGGCCTCTGTTGTTTCGAGGCCAAGATTTTAAAGATGGAAAATACATTCACGTCTATCATCACGATGAGCATTTCGATGCCATTACCAATATCACCGGATTCCTGGAATACGGTTATTACTGTAAGAAATGTGACTATGGCTGTAACAATCGAGAGCAACACAAGCATTGTGGTTCGAAATGCTCAGGATGTTTGGCCTCTCAACCCTGTCGGGACAAAGGTCAAGAACGAGTGCATTGCCCTACTTGTCAGCGTACGTTTGTCAGCGCTGACTGTTACCAACAACATCTAAAGACGCAAGGTTCACAGCAGAAATGTGCTTGTCAGCTGCTGAGATTGTGCCCTACTTGTGGACAAGGCATACGTACCAATAATGCCAAGGCACGCGTATGATCAGGAACGAAACGATGTCACATTTGTCACCAAATCGTGGCCTTGGAACATCAATGCTACATCCAAAAATACCAACCCCAACAAGAGAAAATTGATGACCACAAAAAGAAAGGGAATTTCATTTTTTTCGATTTTGAATGCATGCAAGAGACCGGCATTCACATTCCTAATTTCTGCGTGGCTCACCGAACATGCGAGAAGTGCATCCAAGAACCTAAATTTAGTCATTGTCCTCACTGCAGCAAGATTCCTGGAGGAGGTAAAAAAAATCTTTCGGGGACCGAACACGCTAGCCGATTTCGCTCAATGGATCTTAGATCCCATCGATGGAGCCAAGAGGACATCGAACGTTACGGAGATTGTCATCGCCATGCCACAGTCATGGCTCACAATTTCTTGGGATACGATGGACAGTTTCTTTTGAGGTACTATACGGAACATGGCACCAAACGTTCTAAAGTCACTTTGAACGGAGCCAAAATCATTTCCATGCAAGTGGGACAAGTACAGTTTAAAGATTCAATGGGTTACTTGGCCATGCCTTTGGGTCGAACGCCTAAAACGTTTGAAATGACGGAAATAGCTAAAGGTTATTTTCCACACTTTTTCAATACCGAAGCCAATCAACATGCCGTTCTACCCCATTTGCCGGAGGCTAAAGATTACGACCCCGACAACATGCGTACCGAACAAAGAGAAGCTTTCTACGCTTGGTACCAGGCTCACGCCTCGGACCCCTTCGACTTTCAGGAAGAAATGTTAAAGTATTGTCGTTCCGACGTGGACATTTTACGGCGTTGCTGTGGAAAATTTCGAGAACTGTTCATAGAACACGGAGGGGTCGATCCTTTGAAAGAGGCCTGCACCATTGCCAAAGCGTGTTCCTTAGTGTATCGCCAACGATTCATGCCTGAAAGCACACTGGCTGTCATCAGTCCTCAAACGACCAACTTTGTCAAACGTCAATACTCGGTCAAAGTCATACGCTGGTTACATTACTTGTGCGACAAGGAAGACAAATGGATTCAGCATGCCCGCAACGAAGGAGGCGAAAAGACCATCGGAACGTATTCGGTAGATGGCTGGGACTTAGAAAACCCCAAGATTCTGTACGAGTTTAACGGTTGCTTATTTCACGGATGTCCCGTCTGCTACCCTGATCGTAACACTAAAAATCAGTTTTTACAACGAACCATGGAAGACTTGTACCAGGCCACTTGTCAGCGACGCTTGAAGTTAGAACAGCAAGGATACCAAGTGGTGGAAATGTGGGAACAGAGTACGATCACCGTTTGAAAACTGATCCCGAGTTTAAATGCATCGTGGAAAGTTACAACTTCAGGGGAACCCAAGTAACAGTTTGTACGGAGGAAGGACAAATGCCACCTGTTTGCTGCACCAAGCCAACGAAGAGAAAGGAGAAGAAATCAAATACTTGGACGTGTGTTCGCTGTATCCTTACGTGTGCAAATATTGTCGCGTTCCTGCAGGGCACCCCCAATTGCTGACGGAACACATTGACCTGGACCACATTCGACAATACGAAGGCTTGATTAAATGTAAAGTTTTGCCTCCCACGGACTTGTACCATCCCGTGTTACCTCACCATTGTCAAGGCAAACTGATGTTTCCCTTGTACCGTACTTGTGCCGAAACGTGCAACCAAGATCAGCCTTGTCAGCACAGCTAGGAAGAACGCGCCTTGACAGGGACGTGGGTTAGCGTGGAATTTTTCAAAGCTCTGGACATGGGACACCAACTGTTAGAAGTGTACGAAATTTACCACTTTCCCAAGACACAACAATACCACAAGGGTGACTCAAGTCAGAAAGGCATTTTCGCAGACTACGTGGATGCCTTTTTGAAACTGAAACAAGAAGCCAGTGGCTATCCTTCCTGGTGTCACACTTCCGAAGATGAAAAGACATTTAAAGGTAAATACTTGGAACAAGAAGGCATCGTTTTGGACAACATCGAGAAAAACGAAGGCAGGCGATCGTTTGCCAAAGTGATGTTAAATTGTTTGTGGGGTAAAAAGGCACAACGGCCATGTTTACCCAAGACGGAATATTTGACAGAACCTTCCCGCTACTTCCAGACAATTCATGACAAAACCAAATACAGGAAACACGTGCACGTCGTTCGCGAGGATTTGATCTTAGTGAATTACGAAGAAGATCTGGACTTTGTACAAGCCGAAGAAATTGGAATTGTCATTATTGAGGCTTACGTGACAGCCCATGCTCGCTTAAAATTGTACGAAGCTTTAGAACTATTAGGGGATCGCGTCCTGTACTTGTACACAGACAGTTGCATTTATATCGATCGTCCGGGTCAACATCACCCTAACATCGAAGGAGATCGTTTAGGAGCCTGGACAGACGAACACCCCGACGAGAAAATTGTAAGTTTCGCTAGTGGCGGTCCTAAAAATTACGGCTACGAATACCGTGACAAACAAGGAGAAGTGCACACCGAGTGTAAAGTGAAAGGATTGACTCTCAGTTATCGCACCAGTCGAGTGGTGAACTTTGGGGCATTGAAAGAAGCCTTGCAGTCTGGACAGGATGGAAACTTTAAAGTGACCACCCGTGAACTGCATAAGATTGTACGTTTACCCTCTCACCAAATCGTCAGTCGACCCTCTTGAAAAGCTGTATCAAATCGTGTACCAGAAGCGAGTTGCAACTTCCCAACCACTTCACTTTGCCGTACGGTCACATCGATATTGGTCAGCATATAAAAAGGAACAATGGGCAAGATCGATAGTTCATTGTGACTACCAAGACCAAGCGAACAAGATGAATACTTTCAGAGAAACACAAAACAAGTTCAGACAGGCACAATTCAAGTTTGTAGCCTCTGAAGTGGAATGCGATGCGGAGCCTTGCGATGTGAGCGATGCTGTACGGTTTGACCTCAGTGATGCAGTAAAGCATCATGGGAACTTTAGTGTCACTACCCCTATCATGGAAAGTGATGCTGTGCGTGTTAAACCTGATGGATGCGAAAGCGATGCCACTCGTCATCGTGGACACTTTACTGGGTTTTATGGTAAATGTTGATGTCAACCTTCACGTCTACCACCCTACGGATGTCATTCAGCCCTGAGCAAACTCCTGTCAATGTCACTGTACCCTCATCGAAACGAACCTGTGAAAGACGAATATTCGTTCCCTGTGCGATTGCCTGAATACTGTAACTTTGAAAATCGTTTTCAAACGTTCAAAGGAAAATGACCTAAATATATGGGAGGACCGACCCCCGAAGAATTAGCCAGAGCTGGACTTTTCTACTTGGGCGAAGGGGATAAAGTGAAGTGCTTCAGTTGCGGTGTGTCACTTCACCACTGAGAACCACAAGATTCGGCCTACCTGGAACGTGCTCGATGGTCTCCCAATTGTCACTATTTACCTTTAGTAGGACGATATCAGTAATCCCTGAATGGATACTTTACAAGAGAACATTCGTGGTTTGCCTGTGGAGTTGAGAGAAAGCATTTACCGAGAACTGGTTAAAATACAAGTCAAACGTAAAGAACAATCGCATCCATTACGTCACCGGTGTTTGAACCACTGGTACCTGAATGCTATAAGAGAACTGATTCGTAAGAAAGTGTTTCAGTGGTCATACCTTGTTAAATACTTTGAGGTCGCGAATGATCAACATGTTCGTGATTTTGGTTACTTCGAGAATCACCTACTGCAAAGAATTGAGGAAGAAGAGTTGAAGGATTACAAAAATCTTTTACGCAACATTTGTCTAGTGGAAGAGGAAACTTCTGAACGAACTCTGGACTGTAGGTTACCGTTTGGAAGATTTAAATTTCCAACTGGAGAACGAAGATCTCTGGGCAGAAAGTACATTTATTGCTTATGATAAAAAGAGAGTATAAAAACAGGCTGTCATGCCACGACTTTTATCACAAGTGATTCAACAGATTCCCTGGAAGGAACTCAATGACAGTATTCAAACCGTGAATGATTACCATCACTTATTACAAGAACTGTTTCCGTTGAATTTGGGTCGACAAGTGGTGTGTGTCTTAGTGACATGTTTTCTGGGATTTCGTTTACCAGCCGATTCCTTGTGGACTCTTTACGAACAGTACTTACCACCCAAATGGCCTTAAATGGTCACGAGAGACTCATTTTACTCCAACCCATGCGTTTTCATCTGGATACTTCTCGACCTCTAAGGGAAAAAAGATTCATCAACTTTTAGCTACCGAAGACGTGTATGACGATGTGTGTGTAGCTTGTGACTTACATCCCCCCCATTGGACAGATGTTCGTGCCTGGAAAAAATGGGGTTTTGAGGCTTGGACCCAAGGAAGTGGTCCAGTATGCTCGAGAGTTGTCGAAGGAGAAAAGTCACGTTTCAACCTGTGTTAGTGCCAGTGCCAGAAGAACCTGTCACCCAGGAAAGGACTGTCATGGACATTCCTGAAAGAACCTTTCGGGAGGACACATGTGTGACATTACCCCCTGAAGAACTTGTCAGAACATTACCCAAAACATGTTGTACAGATACTTGTTTCTATTCCACTTTGATCGTTTTCATGTGCATTTTATCGTTGTACTTAAGCCTTTGGCTTTTATGTATTTTTGTCTTTCGTGTTCATTTTTAAAACATCAATAAACGTGTCCTGAAAAAGTATAAAAACTCTTGTCTTGTCTGTTTTCGTGTCACAAGTGACATTCCTGACACTATGGCTACCTCTGCTGTCTCTGCTCCCTCTTCCTCCACGTTCAAAGTCATCGACGAACACTTAGATCGTGCCAGTTGGGAGGCTTTGTATCTTCGCCATCCCTTTAACATGCTCACTGCTGGACCTAGCGGTTCAGGCAAAACCGAATTTGCTCGATCGTCCACCTCAACCCAACGTGTGGTGTTACAAAGAGTGGCAATCGGCGTACAGCCTCTTGCGAGAAAGTCAAGGCGATTCCAGCGTGTTTGTAGAAGTCATTCCTAACGAAGATTACGGAATCGTGTCTGACACCCGTCAAACGCATTTGGTCATTTTCGACGACATGTTAGGAGAAGACGAAGAAGAAATTAAACTTTGGTTTACACGCAAAGGACGTCATCGTAATGCCAGTGTCATTTACATCACTCAAAATTTGTTTCAATAAAGTAAAGCCCATCGCACCATCAGTCTCAATGCTCATTACGTGGTCTTGTTTAAAAGCCCTCGAGATAAATCGCAAGTGCAAGTCTTAGCAAAACAGTTAGGAACACCTTGGCTCACTCAGGCGTACGACGATGCCACTCAAACTCCACACGCCTATTTACTCGTCGATTTGAAACCCACTACCCCCGATTATTTGCGATTTCGTACTCAATTGTTTCACCACTGGTGTCAAGACGGATAGCCTGTCCGGTACACATCTCCGTTCTCGACTTAACCCCCAAAAAAATCTATAAAACCTCGGACACTTTTCGTCTGTCTCACACAGCGTCAACATGACGTCCCTTCAGTCTGATCTACCACTCACATTGATTCGTGCCTTGTATGGCATCAGTCTCGAAAAAATCCACAAATACGTGCTCGTGTCCTAGAAGCCAGTCTCAAAGAAGTCTTACGATGGTTTACGGTGACAGCACGTCAATTACTGCAAGGTATCGTTCAGATTCCTCATCAAACCAGACGCTTTTTTGATAGAAACAAAGTAGCTTTGACCCAATTGGCCGAACCCCGCATTGACACTCAAACCAAAAAGCAAATCATTTTGAAACCTGGAGGAAGCGGTACTCTAGGAGGTGTCATCATTTGCTCCCTCTTAAGATGGGATCCTAATGCTGCCAAAGTTCTCCTCAAGAAAAAAGCCAAACGAAGCCCCAAGAAGAAAAAGAGCAACGGTGTCAAGACCAGGTCAGAACCTCGGAAAAAGAAAAGTCCCCAGAAAAAGAAACAGAGAAGTCCTCCGAAAAGAAAAGCCCACAGAAAACAGCTTCTAGTCGCAAGAGAGGCACTTCAGCCAGAACGCAACCTTACATTCGCAATCCACGACCTGCAACGACGGTGACCGCGTCTCCGGTAGCCTCAGGTTCATCCACTTCTCCGTTGATGACCGCATGGAAGCCCGTGTCTCCAAGAACTTCTCCTTCAGTGGTGACACCCTCCTGCTCTTTAGCTGCAGTGGCAGCTGCTCACAAAGTACCTGCTCCCAAAATCAAAGTCCAAGAGAGAGTGGGCATGTTACAGAGTCTACTGGATTTGTCCAAGCAAGAACTGGCTCGATTTAGTCCGTTGCGAACCCCTGCACGACGTGTGTTGCCTGTCCTCAAGTTGATACGACGTAAAGACAATCAGTAACGACGCATTCCAGTATAAAAAATGCCTGAGACAAAGGATGGGTATCAGTGTTTTTGTGCTCCTGAAGTACCAAAGATGTCACCCCCCCAAAAAAACATTCCTCTTCTAAACCCAAAGGAAAGAAAAGGAAAGGACTGCCTCCGCGTTTAGTCAAACATGGGGACATGTTATCTGTCCTGTCCAAAGCTTTTCCACCCATGCGAAAAATACTTATTCAAACGGCCTCCAAAGATGTCATCGATACCGTGTGCGAATGTTGTTTGAACGTTTTAAAAGGCACGATCCCTTTGTCCAAGCACCAGAAACAATGCTTAGGTAAACATCGTTACGTTCTTCGTCAAATGGTTCAAAAGAAAATCCCTATTCGTCAAAAGAAGAAAATGTTGGTCCAACGTGGAGGAATTTTGCCACTCTTGTTAGGACCTTTGCTGAAAGGAGTCTTGGGAACCATATTGGGAGGACTCGTGGGAGCAAGATAAAAAGGACCTCGGAAGTGCCACGATCTCAGAATCGACCCTTGACATCGAATGGAAAGACGAAAACAAGCTTTAGTGCCTTACAAACGATGAATGGAATATCATCATTGGCAAGAACAACGAACCCCGCATTTGCCTCCCAATCCCAATTTGACCGAGATGTCCAAATTACAACACGAATTGCAGTCATTGATGGATCGCCACCATTTGTCCGAAACAGAAAAATCGCAAAAGTACGGTCAACTCTTGCAAAGACTGCAACTCTTTCACCAGAAAGCTTTAGACGAAACAGCTCTACCGACTCTGAAAGATTTTAAGACCTTGATGATAAGTCCAACCCCCCCGCCACCACCACCACCAACAGCACTACTACCATCCCCAGGGGTCACGAGAGACGCTACCCCACGAAGGCCTGAGGAAGGAGAGATTCGAGACGTTTTTCAAACACCGTCAGCAGCTCCCATTTCTAGTAAGATTGCAGCATCCTTGTTGACCCCGTCCCCCACGCCCCAACGAGAAGAAATGAAAGGTTGGGTTAAAAAGATGATGTCCACTCCTCCTTCGACAAAAGTGAAAAAGAAAGAAGGGAAATCAGAAGTAAAAAAAGAAAAGAAGACCAAAGCCATTCCATTACCACCTACACCACTAGCTTCGACTTCTACTCCCGTTTTTCCCAGCAACACTTTGTGCAGTTACACGGCCAAATTACCTCAGGCCATCCAGTTAGATCACGAAGCCCATTGGGAAGTGGCTTTGGTCGAAATCATTCACCCGACCCAAGTCCTCAATGTCCTTCCCAATCAAAATTTTTTTACGGTTTAAGTTCATGACGAGCAAATGCGACAGTACTTGTATACCCATGTAAAATATGACAAGAAAACACCTAGCACAAAAAATCAAAAGTCGACCACCTATCACTTGTTCATTCCTCCAGGCTATTATTTCAGCGGACAACATTTGGTGAGCACCATTGCATACATGTTTAATGTCGTGTTTCTTAAAGCTTTGGAGAGTGTCAAAAAAAGTGTCACCCTTGAGTACCATAAAGTAGCTCGTCGCCTCCTGATGAAATTTCCTGAGGGGAACAAAGTGTTGTCTATTTTATTTTGTCCTGAATTGTTTGCCATGTTGGGCGGGGACATGGAGATGAGAAAGAGAGTAGAACAAAAAGGCGAAATAGTAGTCATTTTCGACAACGATTCTTTTGCCAAGTTTTTTCGTGCCCCAGTAGAACTGAACCAAGTACTGAATTTGATTTGTTTGTACTCCGATGTGGTGGAGTATAACGTGGTGGGACACACTTCCGTACCGTTACTGCGTGTCATTCCTTTCAAAGTGGATTCTGCCACGAACGCTGACGAGTAAGGTGGAAACACTTATCACGTACACCGCGAATTTATACATCCTCACTATTTGCCCGTCAGCAGGTCTTATTTGGACACTGTCAACATTGCTATAAAAGGAGATCTGGGACAAAATAATCCATTCACCAAAGGGAAAGTTACGGTGAAACTCCATTTTCGAAAACGGTTCTCTAACGACTCGTAAGTCATGTATCCAGTGTATCCGGGTGTTGCTCGACATCGAGGACACGGTTTAGGAGATATGTTAAAATCAGCCTTTCGTTCGGTGGCTCCGGTGTTGAAACCGATGGTGACACGAGGATTGCACGCCTTGAAAGATGCCGCACTGACACACGGTGAAGAATTTCTCCAAAATGTCATCATCGACAAACAAAACCCTAAAGAAGCCTTCTTGAGAGCAGGCAAATATGTCTTGTTGCACACGGGCAAAGACATTTTGGGCCGACGAGAAACGCCTATAAATGCCCTGCACGCTACCGAGTCAGGCATTTCCGCTTCCCTGAAGCCACAGCAAGGACAAGGCAGAAAGAGACGACGAAGAAAACACCCCTTCACAAGACTTTACATTTCTAAAGCTAGAAAGACTAAGAGGGCGCTCATCAGTTAATAAGTACTTTTGAGAGAGTGACGTATGTAAGGTGAAGTAGTTCTCATTAAAACATGCACAGTGGAGAGAATCTTGGCATACCTCTATGCTACATTAATGTAATGGGGATGATATTTCTTTGGATATTGTACTTTTGGAAATTTTACATCATTTAAGCACATTGCTAACTAAAATGACTGCTCCCTTGTGTTAAAAAATCAGCCTGAATTAGTCTAAAGCACACTATACATAGCAGCTATTAAAATAGGGAAAATGAATTTTGCCATACTAGACAATACCAGCTTCTGAAAGTGCAATGAATGAATTACCAAATATATAAAATGTAAAAAAAGGTTATCAGCTCTTTTTTATACAATTTACCTCTGAAGTTCAGGAAGTGAAAATGACCAAGTAGAGCAAACACTTTTTTGAAAGGTGCACATCTGAAGTAAGGCCAAGCTGTATACTCTATAACCCATAGTACACCCATCAATCATACACCAAAATAAAGGGAATTAAAGGTTCTTTGAATTAAACCTAAGATATACAAGGTCTTTTTTAAATAGCCAGTATAACCAGTGAGGAAAGCCGGGGAAATTCTTTTTCTTTAAAATCCTAACCCGATGCAAAATACGAGACTGTAGAGCGCCACCTAAGAAAAGAAGAACCGTCCGAGACTTAGATGTTTTCGATTATTATATTTTTGAGAAACAGAGAAAATGATGCACCGATAGTCTTGCGCCTGTTCCAAGTCGGAACTGGATATGTTTGCTATGCTCCTCACGATGATGACGATGCAAGAATCCGAATGGGTCGAATTGCATCCCGTCTCCTCTTTGACGGATTCCGCTCCTATCGAGTTTGAAATCAAAGGACAGCCCGAAGATTACATCGATCTGAATAGCAGTTGCTTGTACTTGACAATCTAGCTGATACGTCCAGAGTAGCTCCCGTCAACAATTTCATGCATTCCTTGTTCAGTGGAGTGGACTTGTATTTGAACAACAAACTGGTCAGCAGCAGCATGAATACTTACCCTTATCGAGCGTACCTGGAAAATCTCTTAACGTACGGAAAAGAGGCCAAGGACAGCCATCTGGATGCTTGCGTGGTATGGAAGCCTGATGCATTAGGTGCAAAGTTCGACAGCACTACGATTGAGGGGGCCGACAAAAATTTATCCGGATTTATAGAACGAAGAAAGAAAATTGCTGGAAATAGTAGTTTAGAACTAATGGATCGCTTGCATTTGGACATGTGGTTACAAGAAAAGTATTTGCTGAACGGAGTGGATGTCCGCCTCAGACTGAATCGTAGCGGTGTCGCTTTGCATTTAATGGCTAATGTTAACGAGTACAAAACTGTCATTCAAGAAGCCAGACTTTACGTGCGACGTGTGGAAGTGTTACCTAAAGTGGGAAACGACATCAGTGACATGTTGAGCAGAACGACCGCCAAGTATGCGATACGTCGTGTGGAAGTGAAAACGTTCACCATTTCCGCAGGACAGCGATCCATAATCGAAGATCATCTGTTCCAAGGACAGTTACCCAAACGTTTAATCCTGGGTATCGTCGAGAATACAGCCTTCAACGGAGCTGTCGAAAAAAATCCTTTCAACTTTCGACACTTTGGCGTGTCCAAGATTGAAGTCAGTCGCCATGGTAAGACCTTGTGTTTCCGAGCCTTCGAGCCTAAGTTTGGTGACAGGAATTATTTGAGATCGTACTTGTCCCTGTACGAAGCCACGGGACAGTTAGGAACCAACACTAGTCACGGCATTACGTACGAAGATTATGCAGGAGGTTACGCATTGTGGGGTCTTGATTTCACTCCAGACCAAGTCAGAGACGAGGGACATTTCCACCCTATACAATCCGGCCAGATTCGAGTGGAACTTCAGTTTGCAAACCCACCTCCAGACCACACGGTAAACGTCATCCTGTATGCAGAATTTGACAATACCATAGAAATCAACAGTTTGAGAGAAGTCATTCTAGAGTATTAGAGGCCATGGAAGACTGTTATCCTTCTTTACCTAGTGGAGAAACTTTGGACATGGAATGTGAGGAGACTGTGGAAGGAGAACCCCTAGACAAAGACGAAAAAGTCATAATGATGAAATCCCGATGGCCAGAACAAGAAGCACATTTAGTCGGCTGTTTTGCTACATACCTGGGAGATAAAATTAAAGAATTGATCAAGAAAGATTGCTATGGATGTAACAACGATCATCCCAGTCAAATTCAACACGATAAATGTCTGATGCTGAGTCAAGAAGAATAATTGGACGAGTATCTGGAAAAAGCTTGGAGTCTCATCTCGGAAGAATTCGTGTTGGATGAGTGGTATAAATGCTTGAATAAATATTCTTGTCCTCCATTAACACCTCTGGAGATCCGTCGCATATAAACTCTCTTGGATAAGGGTACGAAGTCGGAGCTAATACCCTTTTACTTGTCAGACATTTTCCAAGAGAAAGTCAGGATAGAATTGATCACTTATCATTACCTGTGAAGAAGAAAACAAGAAAAAGAACATAAACATGGATACCTGGGAACTTTATTACACTGCTTCTTGGAATCCTGTCGTATGTGCTAAAGATGAACTCCCTCATCGCAAACCTCAAGACCATCAATCTTATGTGATCAATACGGACGACAGTCATCTCCCAGGAACCCACTGGGTAGCCGTCTACTTTCTTCAAGAAGGATGTGTGGAATATTTCGATTCGTATGGATTGCCCCCTTTGGAAGCCGATATCATTGACTTTATGAGAAGAAATACTCAGACCACACTCTTCAATAACGTGAAATTACAAGGCACAGATTCATTTGTGTGTGGACAATATTGTGTGTATTTTCTGCATCATCGCAGTCTGGGATATTCTTTAGAACATTTAGTGACTTATTTTGATCGTCATTTTTCTAGAAACGATGAAAAAGTAGATCGATGGTTTTGTGACCATTATGTTTATCTTTTGTCATTAGCTAGGAAACGTAGTGTTTATAAATGGCCCAATAATTCCAACAGTGGTAATCACAATTTCATTCACAACGTTGTCAGCCATGTTCAAAATAGAGAGTTAGTTGAAAAAAATGTTTGTTAGTTAAATTTAATGGTTAATTTTGAAAAAATTTGTTAATTGTTAGTGATGAGTTATTTGAATAAAAATGTTGTGTTTTGAAGAAAATGCTTTTGTCGTTTGTTTTGCTATGGGTATCATGATTCCTGCTCTTAGACTTCTCTCTATCCCTCACATGACACTAATTTAGCGTTCCGACTCGAAAACCGTGTAGGGATGTTTTCTTTCGTGTCCGCGCTTTTACCATAAAAACCGGGTAGTCTCCAGTCTGACCATCCACTGTCGACTCATCCTCCTACGAAGATGTGCTCAAGATTAGCTAAGGTGAACGAAGCCTACGTCAATTTGCATCGTGTCAGACAAAGTCTGATACCGAAACCTGAAGAGATAGAGAATGTCAGAATGTTAAAAGTCACTGAAGACATGATAGAAGAGCTCTTCAGAAAAGAAATTAACAGGGAGAAAGAATAAAGGACAGAGAAGTACAGACTTCAGAAACAGCAGAGAGAGCCAGAGCAGAGAGAGCAACAACAGCAACATCAGCAACATGAACCTGACAGAAGCTTTGTCGACTGTCGTGTCGACACCAAAGAGTTCTACTTCTCTTTCCGAAGAAGCATACCTTATCCTGTGAGAAAGCCTTTCGTCAGAGGAGGCCGCACTCTTAGAACCTAAACGATTGCCATAGCTCCTCGCTTACACAAAAAAACAGCCCTTTTCAGGGCTACCCCATACTCTAGAAAAGAAGAAGTAAGAAGAGGATGAAAAGAAGAGTGGGATCAGGTCTCACATAATG
Organism: Sinohyriopsis cumingii; assembly: GCA_028554795.2. NCBI lineage: Eukaryota > Metazoa > Mollusca > Bivalvia > Unionida > Unionidae > Sinohyriopsis > Sinohyriopsis cumingii. Next base: position 86,529,403 of record CM068835.1, read on the forward strand.
ATGAGACCTAAGTGTGAGGTCAAGACATTGGTACTTCCACAACCACTTCCAGTACAACAACCAGTAGCTACACCACAGCCACAGACACAACCTCTTCCACCAGTACCAAGAGCTGCTGTCCCCCAAATGGAAAACTGGGAGGAGGAATTAGAGAGACAGCGGGAGCCACGGCAAAGGCAGCATCCTCGGGTCTGGCAGCGCAGGAGAAGACAGAGGGAACAACAACAACAAGAGTTCAGAATCCCAGAAACTGAAGATTGGGGTGCTGAGGGTAACCATCCAGCCTCTGCACTTCCATCTAATATAGTCAACTGGGAGAACTATTGGAGTAGAAGATGTGTGTGTGGTGCCAGACCTGGGAGATGCCAACATTAGCCAGGTGCCTCTGGAGTTTAAAAAAACCAGCCCTTTTCAGGGCTAACCAAAACTCTAGAAAAGAAACAGCAATCAATTTGCCAATGTGTGAATGTGGAGTAGTGTGAAACTAAACACTCACTTCTTTCCTGGTGTGATTGTGTGTGTGTGTTTATGTGTGTGTGTTTGTGTTTGCAAGCGCTCACGTACGTTTGTGTGTATGGCAGATTATTGGTTTTTGTGAGCGCTCAAATACGTTAGTGTGGATAATAGAGTGTGTGGTTATTAAACATTCCCTTCTGTGTGGATGGTATGTTTGTTTTTGGTTTTTTGTCTGCTTCGCGTGTGTGAATAGTAGATTATGGTTTGGTTTTCTTCTTTGCTGCTTCACGTGTGTGGATAGTAGATTATGGTTTTGTTTTTTGCTGCATCCCGTGTATGGATAGTATATTTTGGGCTTGATTTAGCTGTTTCGCGTGTGTGGATATTATAATATGGTTATGTTTATGCTGCTTCCCGTGTTTGGATAGTAGATTATGGTTTTGTTTTTTGCTACTTCCCGTGTGTGGATAGTATATTTGGGTTTGCTTTTGCTGCTTCCCGTGTGTGAATAGTATATAATGAGGTTAGTTTTTATGGCTCATCACCTCTGTGTGAATAGTATATAATATGAGATGAGAAAAGTAGGGGATGTTTTCCTTCACTTCCGTGCTTTACATATAAGAACTCACAGCGTCCGTCATTCGCGCCATTCTACGGAATAAAGAAAAAGAAGATGGTGACCGTGACAGCGTTGTTTAACAACTTGGTAAATATATACTATTGGATAATGGATGTTATCTATGTAGTGGAGAGGTTAGAAAAATAATGGAAGTTAGCAGAGTACCTGGACTATGCTAATAGCCTAAACGTAACAAAAGACCTGGTAGAAGGGATGAAGAGGAGGAAAAGAGGTTGAGAGATTTGATGAATCCCCCCATGTCAGAGTGGGTAGCTTAAAGGAAGCACTTGACAATGTAAGCAAAATCAGGTGCTTTCTGGAAGATATGTTGTATCGGACCGAGTGTTCTTATGTGAAGAGGGGTCTGGACAGGCTGAAGGAAGGAGAGGAATTAATGAGAAAAGGGATGGAGGTAGAGGTAAAGAAGATAAAAGAAAAATGGTCAAAAGAAAGAAAAGAAGAAGTGAATATAAAGAAGAAATTGGACTTTGACCAACTGAATAACAACTGGATGAAGATACAAGACAAGTTTAGAACAATGGGTCATCCAGACTGGATGCTGGACAAGGAAAAGAAAGAAGAAAGGAATCTTTGAAAAAGTCAGGCAATGGCTAAAGAAGTGGAGGAAATAGAAGAAGGAGACTTTAAAAGGCCCTTTTCAGGGCCCTCATTGATTTAGAAAAGAAATTGACTTTCTTGCCTAACCCACAAACAACTTTTTTTTATGTTGTCTATGTATAATGTAAGTCTTGTCTGTATACTCTCTGTACACCCCGCTCTTTGCTCAGTCCTGTGACGTCACCTGTCCCTAGTTGCTACAGTGTTACCAATCTCCCCTACCGTGATGTCAGACGCTCTCTTTCCCTTGTCGCTATACAAATCCAATGTTCCATTTCCCTTGAGGCTATACAGTCCCAGGGTGTATTAAAAATGTCTGAAGCTATATCGTCCCAAGGCGGGGGGGGGGGGTCTGTAATGTTATTTCCCACTGAGGCTATATCGTCCCACTATACTACTTGTATCCTTCCAATCTCTTGTACAATTTTATTTTGTTTATCTAATTGATTAAATTGTTGTTTCTATTCTATATGCTTATGTTACGTGTTTAGGCTCGAATAAACAGTAACACAAGAAAGAGTGGAAACAACAAGCTTTGAAAAAATATAATATTTTATTTCCCTGGAAAATTCTGTCACAATAAAACAAAATATGAACGTTTTAAGAATCAAATCCAAATATAATCCAAGCATAATCCACAAATAAAATTGTAGTAGTCCTAATAATAAGTAGTAGTCCTAATAATGATTTCAAGTTTGAATCCCGATGAAGATTCCAAGATGGAAGACGATAACGTATGCTGTAACCTGTAGTGTTGAAGTCTACAGTTCCTTGTAGATACAAGAAATATCACTCTAGTTTTGAAAGTCTGAATACATTTTTGTAAGAGCTGTCTTTGCTCAGGAATTTCATATGAGCACACGTATTTTCCAGGAAACAAAAAGAATCCAAGCAATTTGAAATAACTCCAAACAGCACATTTTACAACTTCTAGTGTAACAGCCCAACTAACACTGAGAATATCTCTCCAAAATAAAAGTTATATCGTATTCTAAAATGCAAAAGGGGGTCACGTGATCATGTTTCAGAACCTCGCAGAAATTATGTACTTGTTAAAGATCACGTGCACCCAGTGTGGCCCTGACGAAAACTAATCATTTTACTCTAAGAAATAAATTTATTTTAAAAATTGTTTACATCTTAAACACATAGCCCCATAATAACCTCGACACCAATCATTTTAAAATAAAAATAGAACTTATTTACGTGGTAGCTACTAATTTTGAAACAAGGTCAGGATCTTGATCAACACCTGGTGTTTACTAAAACAGTCAAGGTCAAAATATTTTCTGGAAAAAGTATCATCTCTACTGAATAACTTTACAATAGCATGTAATGAAAAATAAAAATAAAAATTAAATTGAAATAAATATATATTAAATCAGATATAATTAAATCAAATATACACACCACTTCCCCCATAAAGAAAAAGAAAGATTTACACATAAAGCTTTCTTTTTGCCACAGACTAATTATACATAAGGTTAAAAAGAACTTATATAAATTACACACAGTGTACATTCAATAATGTATTGTTATACACGGGAAAGTGCGTCTGGTATTAAATTATCTTTACCCTTGATGTGCCAGATGTCAAGATTATATTCCTGTAAAACAAACTCTACCTAAGTAGTCTTTGATTTTTAATTTTCATATTGCCGATGAAAGTAAGAGGGTTGTGGTCACTAAACACAATAATCGAAGAAGTAACTGAACATAGGTAAACTTCAAAATGTTGTAATGCCAATATCAAAGCCAAACATTCATTCTCGATTGTTGAATAATTTCTTTGGTGCTTATTTAATTTCTTCTGAAAAGAGCGCACAGGATGATCAATATCATTTTCATCTTCTTGAATCAAAACTGCTCCAACCCCAACATCACTTGCATCAACAGACAATTTAAACGATTGGCTGATATTTGGAGCTGTAAGAACAGGCGCGCTTTTAAGTATGGTTTTCAACTTTTCAAAAGCCTCCTGACATATTTCAGTCCAAAGCTTGTTTTTCTTGCTCAATAAATTTGTCATGTGTTGGGCAATTGTAGAAAAATTGGAACAAATTTTCGATAGTATCCGGCCATGCCTAAAAATCGCATCAGATGCTTTTCATTATCAGGCACGGGAAATTCAGAGATAGCCTTGACCTTAGCATATATATGTTTAACTTGTCCATGTACCACGATGTACCAAGATGTGTCCTAGTAAAGTTACACTAGCACGGCAGAACTCACTTTTAGATAAATTAATTGTCAAACATGCATTTGTGAGTCTATCAAAGATTTTCTGACTTCTTGCTAAATGTTCTTTCCAGGACTCGTTGTAGATGATGACATCATCAATGTAAGCACCACACTTGTCTAAACCAGAAGTAATCATATTGATGAGACCTTGAAATGTACTTGGCGACCCTTTCATCCCAAACGGCATTACTTTATTTACATTTCCATTAGTGGAATTCGCCAAATCCTTTCAGAAGGTCAACTTTTGTAACATACTTGGCATTCCCGATTTTATAAATACAGTCATCGATTCTTGGATTCTTGGTATTCTTGAATCTGTTTTTGTCACACTATTCACATTCCTATAATCAGCACACTTACGGAAGGATTTATCTGGTTTTGGAACCAGTATGCATTTTGAACTTCAATCACTCTTACTGGGCTCAATAAAATCATTCTCCAGCAAATATTGAATTTTTTTCTTCAAGTATGCCTGTTGAGAGGGTTCATCATGTACGGGTGTTGTTTGACAGGTTTAGAATTTACAATTTTAACGTTATGGAAATTGTTTTTGTTCTTGAAGGAACATCTGGAATAAGTGCACATATTCAAATAATAACTGTTTAAGTTCATTTCTTTCAGTTTCTCTAATGACCTTTTGAAACAAACAGGAGATCTCATGATCCTGTTCCTGTTCGACGACAAGTGATTGTCGTTTATCACCCTGATTAGAATAAATTGAATGTCGTTTATCACTCTGACTAGAATAAAGAGAATGAGTAGTTAAAAGAGGATCACTGTGATCAATACCTTCTGATTAATCCAAACAAGGAGTAAAAGTGACCTTATCAAAAGCCTGACTAATACATGTGTCAGCTAAAGGAATACTTTCGATATCTACATCATTCTCAAGAGCTTTCTTTGCCATAGCTCTGGTAACTGCACAAGCTGGAAATAAGTCAGGCAATTCTTGTTCAATTGGATCGACTTTCTGATTCAAGCAAGGCTTGTCAGTTACAAGTGGATTAACCACAAACTTGTCTCTAGCTAGGTCGTTGCCTGTATTAAATGAATGCCCTCAACGGGTAAAACAGAGACTGTTCCGACTGGCACGGGTCCTGAGTTTAAGTCTGATGACAAATGTACACAATGGAGAGGAACTTTAACAAAACCTTATTCTACTTCCTGAATTAGAACACTCTCATTAGAAGAAAATTTCTCAGAAAAAGGCAAAGTACCTGACAATAAAAGACACAGAGAAGCTCATGTGTCCCTTAAAATTTTAATAGGGATAGGATTGGTCGAATAACCAAAGAGTGATATAGAACCCTTCGATATGAATGGTTCATAATTCTCCATGATAAAATCAGACTGGGGTTTATTAGACCCAACAAATGTATTGCTTTCAATGCATGACCGTGAATTCGACCTCTTAGAAATAAGAGCATTTGGAATAAGTCTGTCTTGATTCTGATGCCTTTTTTTCAACTGTAGCAATCAGAAATACCGTGTCCTTTTTTCATGCAATAGGTACACCTAGGAAGAGACAAGGATCTTGAATCAAGCTTCTCTGAAAATTGATTGTTAGAAGTTGTGCCAGTTTCAGTTTTAGAAGGGCTTGTATTAGGCTGAAATACTCTGCCAGAAGACTGTTGGGTAAAAGTCTTATTTACAAAAGAAACTTTATGAGTTAAAGCATAACTGTCAGCGGCAGGAACAGCATTTTCCAAGGTTTCAATCTAATGCTCGTCAAGATAAAACCTAATGTCACTATGGACACAGTTCTTAAACTCTTCAACCAATATGAGTTGTCTGAGAATTTCGTAATCTTTATTAACCTTTCTAGAAGAGCACTACCTATCCAATTGTTGCGCTTTTTCCCATGCAAATTCAACTTAGGCCTGGTTAACCTTTTTATAGTTTCTAAAATTTTGCCGATACGCCTCAATGATTAGCTCACAAATCATCAATATATAGTCCTTATCTACATCATAGTCAGCGCTCTGCTCTAGTGACAATGAATTAGAAAGATCACTAGCTCTACCAGTGAGTATACATTGCAATAATATAGTCCAGTACTCTCTTGGCCACTTAAAACTCTCAGCAATTTTTTCAAAACGAAGAAGATATCTGTCTACGTCTTCTTCCAGAAAAGGAGATACTAATTTGATATTTTTAAAGCATCAAAAGTAGGGGTGACTTTTCTCTTTGCTAGCTCTAATTATTTTAACCGAATTTGAAATTCCCTCTCTTACTTATCTCTTTGCATCTGCATCTCTCTCTCTCTTTCTCTCTTTCTTCCTTTTGCATTTGTCGTTTTTGTAATTGCATTTGTATTTCTTTCTTTCTTCTTTCTGAAGCTGCAGTTTCCTCAACTCCAATTCCATCATGTTTTTAATTCTAATTCCTTCACTTTTATGTCAGAGTCTGATACAGACGTACTGACTGAAACCAAAGCACTTTTATCCAAAACATTCTTTTCTACCAAATATTGAACCAAATTATTTCTCATTTTCTGTTTCGTTAAGGAAGCCTTTACCTTAAACAGATCGTATTTTCTGGCAAGTTGAATCAAATCATCTTTTCTGAACGATCTAATTGTTCCTGGGTAGGATTTGAAAGAAACATTTCCACTTTTGGTGGCATTTTAGAAAACGCTTGCCGATTTCACACAAAAATTCAAAAACTAGAGAATTCAAATTTCAAACAAACAAAAGTTTCTGAAATCTTCTATCCAAAATTCAAAATTATCCTTAGGACGAGCTCTCCAATTCTTATGTTACGTGTTTAGGCTCGAATAAACAGTAACACAAGAAAGAGTGAAAACAACAAGCTTTGAAAAAACATAATTTATTTCCTTGGAAACTTCTGTTAAAAAAGTATGAACTTAGGTTTTAAGAATCAAATCCATAAATAATCCAAGAATAATCCACAAATAAAATTTAGTAGTCCTAAGAATAAAATGTTCTAATGACTTCAAGTTCGAATCCCGACGAAGAATCCATGATGGAAGACGATAACGTATGCTGTAACATGTAGAGTTGAAGTCGACAGTTCCAAACAGCACAAATACAACTTCCAATGTAACAGCCAAACTATCACTAAGAATATCTCTGCAAAACAAAAGTTACATCGTATTCTGAAACGCAAAAAGGGGGTCGCGTAGAAATTATGTTCTTGTTAAAGATCACGTGTGGCTCTGACGAAAACCAATCAATGTACTCTAAGAAATAAAATTTTAAAAAAAATTGTTTACATCTTAAACACATAGTCCCATCATGACCTCGACAACAGCCAATTATTTTAAAATAAAAATAGAACTTATTTACGTGGTGCTACTAATTTTGAATCAAGGTCAGGATCTAGATCAACACCTGGTGTTTTACTAAAACAATCAAGGTCAAACTATTTTCTTGAAAAAGTATCATCTCTACTGAATAAATTTACATTACAATAGCATGTAATGAAAAATAAAAGAAATTAAAACTGACAAAAAATTAAATTGAAATAAATATATATTAAATCAGATATAATTAAATCAAATATTCATAACAATATCTCTCTGCCCAGATCACCATTTATTTCATCCATTAATTTCATATTTTTATTATCCATTTGATTCGGGCAATAACACTGTGTTCCATCATAAGGATCAGGATAACCATCCCAAACACCCCGTAACAGCTGGACATAACGATACCATATATCCCAATATGCTTATATCTCACGCACAAATTTTGTCAGTTATGTATGAAGTGAAAGAGCCAAATATCCACAAAACCGGAATAATATATGCTAACCAGGAAAAAAACTTGGCTGTTAATTTATCATTCTTTTGTTGACAAAATTGCTAAGAAGGAGCATAAAATCCGGAATAAATCGGGGACGAAGGTTGAAATGCAGCGTCAACGTTTATTTTGATTTGTTCTGATATAACAATAATAGTTGTATAGCCGAGAAGTTATCTGTTTTGCTGCAAATCAAGAAAGAGTTGAAACCATGAACGTGTGACTTATAGGACATCATGTCACATTTTCTGGAAGACAAACAAAATATGTGCAAACGCACCATGGAAGTATGATAGTAAATTTTATGCATGAAATGTGAACAGCACGATTTAAATATTCAAGTCTTTTATTGAAGATCATACTTTCTAAATTATGTACGTATTAACTGAACAGAAAACTTACACAAACTTAGTTGCGTGAACGAAATTATTATTGCATATCCGTTCATGAATACCATAATTTCCTATTTTATTTTGAACATAATACTTTGATGCTACATGTGAATATATAGGAACATCATGATACGGTGATAACATAATCTCATGTCTGTTATACGAATAACGTGATATCTCACATTCTTTCCAGTTAATTTATTAGTGTTATGTGGATAATGTTATACAGCTAGTGTGTGTACACCATAACGGCGTAATGATGAATAATGAAAGTCCCAGGGTTATTTGAAGAAAAAAAAATCGGAATATTTTTATAACTTGTTTTGGTTTCTTCGAACCTGTCAATAAATTTAATGTCAATCAGCAGAAATAACATTCTATACAGGCATCTGCAGCTGCACGTGCAGCACATGTAGATACATGCATGTAATGTAACATAGGTACAAGGCAGCGACCTACAAATTCTGGAGAAGAACACTTTTACGACTGAGCAAAGAACATTTTGTAAACTCTCAAGGCACTTTCTGATATTAATGCCCAGTTGGATGAAGTTTATGGATATAATTTTCTTTCATATCATACAATTTGTGATGTGGTTTCCTCATTTCAACTCACGCGGACAGAGCTGAGATATGTGAGTCATCTGTAAGGGCGAGCGCCTTACACTACTGCCATCCGGGGCTCCTTGTATGTAATCAGCAGTGGACACGTATCGTATCAGGGTTTTCTTGAACAACATAAATCGCTGTATTATTTCCATGAGACCTCATAACCCCCAAAACCCATAACAGCCCCCAATAAAACAATAAACAAAAAGAACGAAACAACAAGAACTATGACCGATGTATTTTTTCACATTCTTTAGCAATAACAGTGTTTATTTTCATCAAAATAATATCTTTCTTAAAAGACATGGGGTGCGGAGGGCCTTTATAGTTATATTCCCCAGCCACACCTCATTACGCTACTCTATATCCAGTAACCAAAATGCAAATTAAGACTGGAAGACTGTGTTTGGCCAGGGCACAGGTTTCACAAGGCTGTTTATGGGCTGGAGTAAACCGGTGCCATGCTGCTGACATGAAATGGCTATAAACTCGAGACTATGTATATAGTTAGAAAGCTGAAATGGTACGGCCATGTCAATAGAGCCAACAGCCTATCCACAACAGTCCTGCAGGGCAGCGTCCAGGGTGGCAGAAGGAGAGGTAGACAGAGAAAAAAGTGGACTGACAACATCACAGAATGGACCAGGAAAAGTTTTGCGGAGACACAGGCATTGGCACATGATCGAGACAAGTGGAGGGAACTGGTCAGATGTTCAGCAGTACAGCGCCTCGACGACCATTTTAGGTCAAGAGACTGATGATGATGATGATGATTATGATGATGTATAGTTAGCTGAAAAAACATGACATAGGCAATACAATTATGAGGATTTTGCCCTCAGATTTACTTGCTAAACCAAATCGAACTCTCTAATTAAAGGACACACGGTACTAATTATATGGAAAAATGGGAACCAGCCTGGAAATGGGTAAACATAACATAGAGTGTATATCGGTTTGGCTGGCCGGGATTGGTTAATAATGTAAGTTATGTTTTAGGAAAAAGAATCGTTTTAGAGCTTATCCAAGTTTTAAGTGAAAAAATAGAGACATTGTTTCATTGATGGATTTTCAGTCCTGGAACAGTAATGAGCTTAGAACACTCATTACTAAAATTATCACCTGACCAAAGAGTGCGGAATTGGAAGCACCTGTCTCAAACCTCAAACACATGCAGGTCCAGAAAATGCTGTGGCTCATATTATTTTCTCTACACAGAAGCTGACATCCAGGTTTCATCTATACTGATAAATATAGGTTTGATCATGAGCACTCAGAAATTTCAAGTTGTTGAATTTTTAATATCATGGCGTTTGGATAGGTTTACTATGGGAACTAAATTAGTACCGTGAGTCTTAAAGTGAAAGTGAAGTAACGGAAATACATATCCTAGAGTCAAATCAAATCAAGAAGAGAATGAAACATGTTCATTTGAGTGCTTGGAAAGGTATTGCTTATGCAAGCAAAGATCTGCAAAATTGTTAATAAAATGTTCTTATAGTAAATACAGAAGCAATGATCTTAAAGGAGAAAAATTTCAATAAATATGTACGAAAGGAAGAAACAAATAGCAGAAAGGAAACCTTCGTCAGTCCAAGTACTGAGACTTAGAACATGCTCAAATAAACCCCATTATTGCTGTCCAGTCCGGACAACTTTTACAAACATAAACCGCATGACGATTTTCATCTTACTGCATCTGCATACAAGTCCAAGACAACTTTAACATAGTCTCACTATCTTAAAGGAATCAGATCGCATCTGCAGATGGACAGCTGCAATATACAATATCTCTGCTCTTTATCAGGTGAATATTAATATAGAATTACCCACAAGTAAATAAACTGTTCTTTTTACAATACCATGAAAGAGATTCCTTTCACTTTGAAAGCACAAGAATCGTGCCAAGAGCGTTCTCAGATTACCTTTGCAAGCAAGAATATCGTTCCAAGACAGTTCTCAGATTTAGACATCATAATCCCACCTGAGTCTTGAGGTTTAAATTTGTAAATAATATCTTTTGCAAACAAAATACCACAATTAATTCACAATTCCATGTTTATGACCTATACGTTAAATTCTAAGCACATGAGATGCTAGCTCTATGCAATCACGTTGTAAGGCTCCATCTGAAATGTTTCGGTCTGTGAGATAAGATATGAAATACGAAAAAGAAAACTTTAAAAATTATGTTCTCACCAAACGTTTTACATTTTACAATGAATACCATTCAGAACTTCTTTCAATGCAGTTTTTACTCGTAATTCATGAACTTCCTTAAAAGAATCCGGAAAATACGTGTTGCATCCCCAGTCCCTGGAGATTTTTGACTAGCCTTTAAATACACCGTACTACATCAACATATATATTTCCCGTCTTAAAGCGATATTCTCTTTAAAATGCTATACAATCTGTTTTGATTTTGTACTGAATTATTCATGATAAGTTTATTGCAAAATTTCATAAAGTGGAAAGTATCGCCATGGTACAGAGGAAGTAGAGCACAAAATATACCCACTGTACAGAGAAAATATAGTACATAGAAGGTATACCCACTGTACAGAGGAAGTATTGTACAAAATATACCCGCTGCACAGAGTAAGCATATTACATACAAAGCTACACACTGTACAGAGGCGACCGCTCCGGTGGCCCAGTGGTTAGAGCGTCCGCCACGGATGCGGGAGGTCGTGGGTTCGATTCCCGGACGAGTCATAACAAAGACTTACAAAATTGGTACTAACAGCTGCCTCGCTGGGCGTTCAGCATTAAGAGGTTAGTGTTAGGACTGGTCAGCCTGGTGTCAGGATAATATGACTGGGTGGGACATCATGCTACATGTCTGATGCCCCAGTGCAAAACATCACTATAAAGTGCCACATTGCAGACGTGGGAGCGATATGACTGAAAAATTGTTAAAGCTACGTTAAAAATCCAAATCACATCATATCACAGTACAGAGGCAGTCGAGTACATAGAAGGTATAATCACTGTACAGAGGCAGTACAGTACATAGAAGGTATAACCACTGTACAGAGGAAGTTTAGTACATAGACGGTATAACCACGGTAGAGATTAAGTATAGTACAAAGGAAGTATGCATACTTTGCACAGGAAGATTAGTACAAAATAAACCCACGGTAAAGGGGTAATAGACAATATACACAAGTAACCACGCTTCTGGTCACATTCAAATCATACAAGTAACCATGCTACTGGTCACATTAAAAACTAGACAATACACACAAGTAACCACGTTTTTGATCACACTTACAACTAGACAGTACACACAGGTAACCAGGCAAATGATCATATTTACAGCCAGACAATACACACAAGTAACCACGCTGCTGATCACATTTGCAACTCTACAATACATACAAGTAACCATGCTACTGTTCACATTTACAACTACACTGTGCACAAACGCAACTATGCTACTGATCACATTTACAACTAGACAATACACACAAGTAATCACGCATCAGATCACACTTACAACTAGACAATACACACAAGTAACCACGCTGAATAGTATAAGCATCATGCTATCGTTAAAGAGGTCAAGAACAAATTTACAACTAGAAAAGGCACACACAAAAACACGCTTCTGATCACATTTACAACTAGGATAATGCACACAAATAACTACTGATCAAATTGGTATACTAGACAATGCACACAAATAACCACGTTACTGATCATATTGGTACACTAGACGATACACATAAGTAACCACACTAGTGATCCAATTTGCAAGTAGACAATACACACAAATAACAACGCTTATGATCACATCTACAACTAGACGATACACACAAGTAACCCTGATACTGATCACATTTACAAGTAGAAAATACACATACTTCTGGTCACATTTACAACTAGACGATACACACAAGTAACCATGCTCCTGGTCACATTTGCAACTATACAATACACACATGTAACCAGGCTTAAGGTCACATCTACAACTAGACGATACACACAAGTAACCATGCTACTGATCACATTTACAACTAGAAGATACACACAAGAAACAATGCTACCGATCACATTTACAACTAGACAATACACACAAGTAATCACGCTTCTGATCATATTTAGTACTAGAAAATACACGCAACTAACCACGCTAATGATCACATTTACAACTAGACAATACACACAAATAACCATACTTCTGGTCACGTTTACAACTAGACGGTACACACAAGTAACCATGCTACTGATCACATTTGCAACTAGACGATGCACACAAGTAGCCATGCTACTGATCACATTTACAAGTAGACACTGCACACAAGTAACCACGTTTCTGATCACATTCACAACTAGATAATACACACAAGTAACAATGCTACTGATCACATTTACAACTAGACAATACACACAAATAACCACGCTTCTGGTCACATTTACAGCTAGACAATACACACAAGTAACCACGGCTCTGGTCACTTTTACAAGTAGAAGATGCACACATTTGCAACTAGATAATAAACAAAAGTAACCATGCTAGTGATCACATTAACAGCTAGACGATACACACAAGTCACCATGCTACTGATCACAAATACAACTAAACAATACACACTAGTAATCACGTTTCTGATCACATTTACAACTAGAAAATACACACAACTAACCATGCTACTGATCACGATTGGAGCTAGACAATACACACAAGCAACCACGTTTCTAGTCAAATTTACAAGTAGACGATACACACAAGTAACCATTATACTGATCACATTTACAACTAGACAATACACACAAGTAACCACGCAACTGATCACATTTACAACTTGACAATACACACAAGTAACCACGCTAAATTGTGTAAGCATCATGCTATCGTTAACGAGGCCAGGATCAAATTTAGAACTAGACAATGCACACAAATAGCCACGCTACTGATCAAATTTACAACTAGACAATGCAAACAAATAACTTCGCTACTGATGAAATTGGTATACTAGACAATGCACACAAGAAACTATGCTGCTGATAATATTGGTACACCAGACAAAACACGTAAGTAACCACGCTGGTGATTCAATTTACAAGTAGACAATACACACAAGTAACAACGCCACTGATCAAAAGTGCAACTAAACAATACAAACAAATAACCACGCTAATGATCAAAATAGTAAAAGAAGACGACACACACAAGTAACAAAGCTGAACAGCAAACTGATACGCTACACAGTACACACAAATAACCACACTACTGATCACAATTACAACTATACGATCCACACAAGTGATCATGCTACCGATCACATTAACATTTAGACAATACACACAAGTAACCACGCATCTGGTCACATTTAGAACTAGACGATACACACAAGTAACCATGCTACTGATCACATTTACAACTAGACGATACACACAGGTAACCATGCTACTGATTACATTTACATCTAGACATTACACACAAGTAACCAAGATTCTGGTCATGTGTACAACTAGACGCTATACACAAGTAATCACGCATCTCATCACATTTACAACTAGAAAATACAAACAAAGAACGATGTTACTGATCACATTTACATCTAGATAATAAACACTAGTAACCACGCTTCTGGTCACATTTAGAAGTAGACGATGCACACAAGTAACCATGCTACTGATCACATTTACATATAGACCATACATACAAGGAACCATGCTACCGGTCACATTTAGAACTAGACGATACACAAAAGAAACCATGGTACCGATCACATTTTCAACTACAAAATACACACAAATAACCATGCTACCGATCACATTTACAACTAGACTATGCACACAAGTAACAATGCTACTGATAACATGTATAACTAGATGATACACACATGTAACCATGCTACAGATCACATTGCATTGACAACTAGACGATACATATAAGTAACGATGCTACGGTTCACATTTAAAACTAGACAATACACACAAGTAACCACGCTTCTGATCACATTTACAATTAGACGATAAACACAAGTAGCCATGCTACTGATCACATTTACATCTAGACAATACACACAAGTGACCAAGCTTCTGGTCACATTTACACCTAGACTATATACACAAGCAACAACGCTTCTGGTCCCACTTACAAGTAGGTGATACACACAAGTAACCACGATACTGATCACATTTACAACTAGGCGATACATAAAAGTAACAATGCTACTGATCACATTTACATATAGACGATACATACAAGTAACCATACTACCGGTCACATTTAGAACTAGACGATACACACAAGTAACCATGATACCGATCACATTTTCAACTACAAAATCACACAAGTAACCATGCTACCGATCACATTTACAACTAGACAATGCACACAAGTAACAATGCTACTGATAACATTTATAACTAGACGATACACACAAGTTGTTGTTGTTGTTGTTGTGGGGTTTAACGCCATTTTTCAGCACACGATAGGCTATTTATGGCGGCCAGTATTAATGGTGGAGGAAGAACCCGGGAAAACCCCGGAAAGAACCACCGACCCACGAGAAGCTACTGGCAAGCTTTCTCACATACCTATATTGGCTGAATCTTAGACTCGAACCGACGCAGGCAGAGGTGAGATGGCAGTGATCCGTAACGAAGAGCGCTTTAGACCACTCGGCCAATACACACAAGTAACCATACTACTAATCACATTGACAACTAGGCGATACATATAAGTAACGATGCTACGGATCACATTTACAACTAAACAATACACACAAGTAACCACGCTTCTTATCACATTTACAAACAGATGATAAACACAAGTAACCATGCTACTGATCACATTTACATCTAGACAAAACACACAAGTAACCAAGCTTCTGGTCACATTTACACCTAGACTATATACACAAGCAACCACGCTTCTGGTCCCACTTACAAGTAGATGATACACACAAGTAACCATGATACTGATCACTAGGCGATACATAAAGGTAACCATGCTACTGATCACATTTACAACTGGACATTACACACAAGTAACCATGCAACAAATCACATTTACTACTAGAAAATCCACACGAGTAACCAAGCTACTGATCATATTTGCAAGAAGACAATACACACAAGTAACCAGCGTCTAGTTACATTTACAACTAGACGATACACACAGGTAGCAATGCTACTGGCCACATTTGCAACTACGCAATACACACAAGTAACCACGTTTAAGGTCAAATTTACAACAAGACGATACATACAAGTAACCATGCTACTGATTGCATTTACAACAAGATTTTACGCACATGTAACCATGCTTCCGATCACATTTACAACTAGACAATACACACAAGTAATCAGGCTTTTGACAATATTTAGAACTAGAAAATACAAGCAACTAACCACGCTATTGGTCACATTTACAACTAGACAAAAAACACATGCTCCTGGTCACATTTGCAACTACACAACACACACAAGTAACCCCGCTTAAGGTCACATTCACATCTAGACGATACATACAAGTAACCATGCTTCTGGACCCATTGACAAATAGATGATACACACAAGTAACCATGCTACTGGTCACATTTACAACCACACGATAAACACAAGTAACCTTGCTACTGATCACATTTACAACTAGACAATAAACACAAATAATCACGTTTCTGATCGCATTAACAACTAGATAATACATACAAGTAACCACGCTGAATAGTATAAGCATCATGCTATGGTTAAAGAGGTCAAGATCAAATTTACCACAAAACAATGCACACAAATAATCTCGCTGCTGATCAAACTGGGATACCAGAAAATGCACACAAAGAAACATGCTACTGATCATATTAGTAGACTAGACGATACACATAAGCAACCACGCTAGTGATCCAATTTACAATATAGACAATACACGCAAGTAACCACGCTACTGATCAAAAGTGCAACTAAACACTACACACAAGTCACCACGCTACTGGTCAAATTTTGTAAAACTAGAAGAGCAAATTGATACACTACACAATACACACAAGTAACCACGCTTAAGGTCAAATTTACAGCTAGACGATACAAACAAGTCACCATGCTACTGATTACATTTACAAGTAGACAATACACACACGTAATCACGCTTTTGATAATATTTAGATCTAGAAAATACACGCAACTAACCACGCTAATGATCACATTTACAACTAGACAATACACAAAAGTAACCACGTTTCTGGTCACATTTACAACTAGACGATACACACAAGTAACCATGCTCCTGGTCACATTTGCAGATACACAATATACACAAGTAAACACGCTTCTGATCGCATTCACATCTAGACGATACAAACAAGTAACTATGCTACTGATCACATTTACATCTAGACAAACACACAAGTAATCAAGCTTCTGGTCACATTTACAACTAGACGATACACACAAGTAACCACACTTCTGGTCCCATTTACAAGTAGATGATACACACAAGTAACCATGCTACTGATCACATTTACAACTAGACAAATAACCACGCTTCTGATCACATGTACAACTAGACAATACCCACAAGTAACCATGCTACTGATCACATGTACGACTATACAATACACACAAGTAACCACGCTTGTGTTTACATTTACAACTAGACATTACACCCAAATAACCACGCTAAACAGTGTAAGCATCATGCTATCGTTAACGAGGTCAAGATGAAATGTAGAACTAGACAATGCACACAAATAACCACGCTACTGATCAAATTTACAACTAGACAATGCACACAAATAACTTCGCTACTGATCATAAAGGTACACTAGATGATACAAATATGTAACCCCGCTAGTGATCCAATTTACAAGTGGACATTATATACAAGTAAGCACGCTACTGTTCAAATTTTTAAAAGTATATGATACACACAAGTAACCAAACTAATGAGTAAATTGATACACTACACAATGCCCACAAATAACCACGCTACGGATCACATTTACAACTGTACGATACACACAAGTGACCATTCTACCGATCACATTTGCAACTAGATAATAAACACAAGTAATCACGCTTCAGATCACTTTTAGTACTAGAACATACACACAACTAACCAAACTACTGATCACATTTACAACTGGACAATACACACAAGTAACCAAGCTTCTGGTCACATTTACACCTAAACGGTACACACTAGCAACCATGCTACTGATCACATTTACAACAAGACGATGCACACAAATAATCATGCTACTGATCACATTTACAACTAGACAATGCACACAAGTAACCACGTTTCTGATCACATTTACAACTAGACAATACACACAAGTAACCATGCTACTGATCATATTTACAACTATACAATACACACAAGTAACCACGCTTATGTTTACATTTACAACTAGACAATACACTCAAGTAACCATGGTACTGATTTGGTATACAATATAGACAATACACACAAGTAACCACGCTACTGATCAAATGTATAACTAAACAAATCACACAAGTAACCACGCTACTGATCAAATTGGTACAACAACACGATACACACAAGTAACCACGCTACTGATCAAATTGATACACTAGAGAATACACACAAGTAACCACGCTATTGATCACATTTACAACTACACAATACACTCAAATAACCACGTTTCAGATCACATTTTCAGCTAGACGATGCACACAAGTAACCATGCTACTAATCACATTTACAACTAGACGATACCCACAAGTAACAATGATACTGATCGCATTTACAAATAGACAACACACACAGTTGTAAATGTGATCAGTATCATGGTCTGTATTTAATATCTACTTTCACACTACTACTGTTTGAACCATATTATTTCTATGTCGAACAAACAAATTATAATCCTCGACGTGTTGATTAGTAAGTGCAACACATTCCATGACAACCATTCAAATAGTAGTCTAGAGGTTGGGTAGCATTGGTAAAGTATTCCAAAAAGTGTTATCTTACACGTAATTTTTGTTAGCCAAGGTAATACAAAATCCAGTATCCTGATATAAAAGAACACTACACAATGGAAAATGGTATGTGAATATCTGAAAGTCAAAACGGTATTCTGAATTTGTTCCTCTATGCGGTAAACAGTATCGCATCCTTGGCCTCATTTTGTAGCAGCATCCAGTCATAGCTTTCTTGAGTACTAGTTTGGTCATAAGATTCTGAGTATGACTGAAACTAGGATGACGATGTATTGGGGGCGAACGCTGTTAATACGAGGGATGATGGTATAATGGCTACGAAAGGCATAGTCAAGCTTTCAGAAGAGGATGGTTTTAATTTATTGGATTTTGTTTTGTTTTCTGAAGAATTTCTTCTGCCCCATTAATTTCACCGCCTCTACCTCGTGACTTTGGTAGACTATCTTAGACAGACAGAAGGAAGAAGTAGAGAAATTTTACTTACACAGAAAGAAGATTAAAAAGCATGTGTGACTCAACATCAGTATGAAGAGGAGAGAAAAAAACGAGAATACCAAGACAATTGAAGGTGCGAAGGATACGGACAGAAGAATGTCGGTGAAAACCAAAAGCTGTGTGTGTTACGATACATTTCGACGGAGTTAAGATATCTGACACAAATGTTTCTGACTTCCTTCACTCAATACAAGAGAAACAGACCATGTGCCTAGCACGCCAACCCAACCATCACTACATCTATGCTCACTATCATTGATACACGATCAGGCAGAAGTGCCTACCAAAATATCCATAGTAGCAGGAGAAGATGGAGGATTGAGTCGTGGTAAAGGTTTAAGACAGTTAAAGCTCAAATCAAGTTTATGAATTCGTCAAATGCAAACACTCAACGGTCTTCTTCAGGGCTACCTACGTCTCTAGAAAAGAGATATCCTACACATAGATTGCCAAATCAAGTACAATTAAATCCATTTTCCCAACGATGTTTGGAAGGTGCTTGTATGAGTCTGTGTGTTTGTCAATATTATAAAGCATCAAGACAAAGATACGTTTACTTTTTCTTTCGGGTATATTCAATTTTATTTTAAAAAATAACAATGAAAATTTCACAACACGTTATTAAAGTCCATTTTCTTTTTTTTACTCTCTGTCTCTCTTTTTGAATTTTTTCACCGTCACAAGTTCTTCCTTGTCTTCACTTCTTTTTGTCTTCCTTTCTTTCATTTTCTTTTGACGGAAATGAGTTCTTCATTTTCTTAAGACCTCTCCTCTTCCTCCTGTTGTTTCTTTTCTTTTTTCTTAAGGCACTATGAAGACTAATGTCCTTTCTCCTGACAATGATAACAGATATCTTGACCATTGTCACGCGTTTCTCCTGTCGTTTCTTTACTTTTGATCATGTGGAAAATCTGAAGACCAATTTTCTTTTTCCCTTAACATATACAGCACGTATCTTGACTTCTGTGTCGAGAGGCGGAGCAGTCCGTCGCCTTCTCAAAGCTCTAACCAGAAGGGTAAGCTATGTCGACTCTACCATCTAGACTGTTTGATAGCTGAATGAATACTCTTGCTCTAAGACACTATCCCTATATACAGGAGCTCGTTGCGCGCAGATCTGAGTCAAATGAAATTTTGCAATCAAGATAAAACGATCGCTCCATTTTAGAAGCGAGAAGATAGCAAGTGGCAAGGACGTGACATATCACCTCTTACACGAAATGAAGTCTTGACTCGAACCCATTCGATCGATTTTGAAGACGACATGAGTGACCTGAATGAACACCTTAAGCACGTTAAGCAATCCAACAAGTTTCACGTCACCAATGGAAAAGCCACACTTTACACGAATCACGTTGCCCCCACCGAAAAATAGCAGACGCAAAAATGTATCACAGCATTGTTCAGATGAAACAATACCAAGGCCACATGTTTTTAATTCGAGCAAACGTTATGAGTAGACCGTATGCCGACAAGAACAAAACCGCAAAATGGAAAAGTGCCTGCGGTACATTCGACAATCCAAACACCCCAAACAACGACAAGAAGCAGAACTCCTGTTACAGCAGACAGGCATATGGAAAGAGACCCGCTTGTGGCATTCCTGAAATGCAAAAGCTTCAAGACGTCTTGGTTCCACGCTACAATGTATCCTCAAGTGGTTCGTGGAGCTCTGGTGTTTCGAGGCCCTAATTTCCATAACGGAAAATACATTCGCGAATATCATTATCAATAGAATTTCGATGCTATAATCAATATCACTGGAGTTCTAGGATACTCTTAATTGTGAGAAATGTGAGTAAGGAGTTTGTAATATAGAGCAACACATTCATTACAGAGACACACACACACAGAGAGAGAGAGAGAGAGAGAGAGAGAGAGAGAGAGAGAGAGAAAGAGAGAGAGATGCCAGGCTTGTTGAGAAAAAGAACAAATTCTTTGCTCAGCGTGCAATCGAACCTTTTGCATTTTTATGTGCTAAGAACAACATCACAAGACGCAATGGCAACAACAGAAAAGTGCTTGACAATTATTGCGATTGTGCTCTACCTGTAGACATTTCATTTGCACCAACAATACCAAGGCACACCAATTCATCTAAATAAAAGTGGAACAGGTACAGTTTTAAGATTCCATGAGTTATTTTGGGTATGCCTTTCAATGGAATGCCTCAAACGTTTAGAATGACAGAAATGGTCAAAGAGTGTTCTCCACACTTTTCATTATCAAAGCGAATAAAACACGTTGTCCCCTTGCATTTGCCTGACGCTCACTATTACAACACCGACAATATGCGCACCGTACAACGAGAAGTTCTCTACGCTTTGTGCCACACTCAACACTTCCAAGCAATTTTGGCCACGAATTTCATGCATGCTTATGTCATAAATGCCCTACCTGTTAACCTCAACGACACATAAAAAGTAAATTCTCAGACTACCATGAAGAAGTATACAAGAAAACCTACGACATGGTGGACATGGATATAGAATCGCTGCACCAAAGCGACAGTTTATTTGGAGGAGGAACGAATTCCACACGCTTGCTGTACAACGTGAACAAATATCAAGGAGAAGAAATCAGATAAATCGTTGTGTGTTCGTTGTAACCTTGGGTGGGCAAATACTGTTTATTTCTTACAAGACACCACCAAATTTTGACAGAACATAGCGATATGGGATACATTTGTCAGCACCATGTCTTGATCAAATGTTAAGTTTTACCTCCCACTGACTTGTAGCATCCCGTCTTACCCCACCATTGCCAAGAACAATTGACATTTCCGTTGTGCCGCAGCTGTGCCGAAACCTGTAACCAAAACCAACTTTGTCAGCACACCAAGGAAGAACCTTGCTTTGATGAGAACGTGGCTTAGCGTGTAATTGTTTCATGCTTTGGATCTGGGATAACGCTTGTTAAAAGTGTACGAAATTTAACACTTTGCGAACACGGAACTCTAACAACGCATTTATAACACTAATACACGAAGTCAGTGGCTATCCATCAGGGTGTCATACTCAATAAGAAAAAGTGGCATTCAAAGCAAAGTACCGTTCCATCGAAGGCATCACCACGTGGAAAAGACGTTCGTTAGGTAAAGTCATCCTTTATTGATTGTGGGCAAAATTAACATGACGTCCTTGCTTACCCAGGACAGTACATGGCAGAGTCATATCGCCACTTTGAACTGATGGACGACAAAAAATATTGTTCGTGAAGATTTGATTTTGATGAGTTACGAAGTCTTTGTGTGAAACCTTGGGGCCACACAAAATTGTACGGTTAAACAACCACCAAATCTTAAGTCGCCCATTGCAAACCATGTACCAAATCGTGCCTTGCAAGAGAAAATTCTCAGTTTGTCACTATAGAATATTTGGGCCAAGAAATTCACGCGTGGAAAGTGAATGAAGTGAACAAAGAAATTAGATATCTCTTGGTTAAGGCCCTGTTCACCAGAGTATATATCTTTAGAGAGTTTACACTATTCGATTTCACTAGCATCATTGAAATATACGCTCACGGATACATAACAGAAGTCAGTCTCGACATCAATCGCTTCAACTTTGGGACAAAAGGTTTGAATATTTTCTCCGAAATAAAGATGCTCCTGTGAAACGACTACATTAGAAGAGTGCAGTCAGATATTGCCTTTTGCGTTACGGGAACTCATTTACATAAAATTAGTCAAGATACAGACGAAATGCAAAGAACATTTGCACCCTTTAGCTGTTCTAACCATTTGTATCTGAGTGTAAAAAAGATGATTGATTCTTTAGAAAATGCTCAAATGTTTAGACATTGATGAGCTATACACTGATCAAAAGACTTTGGATGCTACGACATCTTCGTATAATATGGCAATACTACACACAATTCAAAAGGAAGACGTAGAGAATTAGAAAAATACTTTTACAAGAACATTAAGAGAAAACTTCTTTCAGACGTGTAATGTATTAGGAAGTGACGAAAACATATCGGTTCGACAATGGAGTAAAATGTGCCGTGTGTAAAAATACACATCTTACCTCAAAAAGAAAGACGTTGATGTGACTAAGGACATTCCGAATCACCCTGACGCGGATGCAAAAGCTTACCATGGCACGACCTTTATCAGTAGTGTTGCAACAGGTTCCGTAGAAGGAAGTCAATGACAGCATTCAGACCTTGGAGGATTGCCAAAACCTTGTATAACTTTTCTTTCTATTGATTTTGAGACGTCATATCGTATGTGCATTAGTGACTATATTTCTGGGATTTCGTTTACCAGCAGATTCATTTTGAGTATTTACAAACAGTATATGCAAAGACATCGTGGTACACAAGAAGCTTCTCCTGTTGAAAGTGTCATATGGATAAATCTCTCCCTCTTTGTGAAGAAAATTTTAGTGGCGCTTTTTCGACTGTCCATGCTTACCAAAGAGTGTCTGTAGTTTGTCGTGTACACGAACATTGGAAAGAGGTACGTGACTGGAAACATTCTGGGTTTGATGATTGGAGGCAAGATGCCCATGACATCTGTAATTGACTTACAAACCAAAAGTGAACATCACATTCAAACCCATGATTAGAAACAATAGTAAAAGAACCCGACACAGAGACAAAACAAACTTTAGAACAGTGCTGTCGTTTAGATATCGATGAACAACATACTATTCTCAGAGGCAAAATTAGAGACAGTGAACGGGTGTAGAGACGTAAAGAACATTTTATTGTGTCCCTAGAAATCCTGGACTACACATTAATCGAAAATGTTGTACAATGACTTGTTTGTTTTAAGCTTTGGTCATTTTGATTTGTATCTTACTGACGTACCTAATCATTTGGCTCTTAGCTGTTTACGTACTTTACATTTGTTTGAACACTCATCAAAAGTGTCTAAAAAGTATACAATTTCTTATTCACAAAATTGTCAATCAGTACCTAATCATTTGGCTCTTAGCTGTTTACGTACTTTACATTTGTTTGAACACTCATCAAAAGTGTCTAAAAAGTATACAATTTCTTATTCACAAAATTGTCAATCAGTACCTTCCTCCTCTTCAACCTCTATCTCTGCTTTCAAAGTCATTGAGGAAATCTAGTTCGCACTTTATCTTCGCCATTTCTTTAACGTGTTAATTGCAGTACCGAGCGCTTCAGGCAAATCAGAATTGATCATACACGTGATCGAAAATAAAAACCACTTGATGCATCGCCCGTCGTATTGTACCTTGTGGTGTTACAAAGAGTGGTAATTGGCTTACAAATTTATTCAAGAATGTCAAGGAGAAAAATTATCTTTGTAGAAAGCATTCCTCGTGAAGACGACGGGATCGTGTCTGACTCCAGTCAAACACATATGGTCATCTTTGATGTCCTGTTAAGAGATGCCGAAGAAGAAATTAAAGTTTGGTTTGTACGCGATGGGCATAATCATAATGTCAGTGTCAGTTAATTACACAACATTTGTTTGAAGATAGTAAAGTCCATTGCATCATTAGCCTCAATGCCCATTACTTACCTGGTTTTGTTTGAAAGTCTAAGAGATAAATCTCAAGTGCAAGCGTTACCCGAACAGTAAGCAATTCCTTGACTGGCGTATGCGTACCAAGATGTCATTCAAACACCTCATTCCTGTCTACTTGTTGATTTAAAAAGCTATATAAAAAAACGTAACTTCTTTCTGTTCAGCCGTCATTCACATGACTTAATTTTAATCTCATCTTCCAGCCAAACTGATAAATGAACTCAATATCGGGTGATTCCTCGTAAAATAGAACCATCAAATTACAAATAACTAATTTTATTTATCTTTTCGCAGTGACATTTATATGGTTGTGTTTCCAACAAATACCTTATGTTGTTTAACAGCAAAATTACATCAGACCAAACAATTGGATCACGAAGCGCATTGGGATATCGCTTTGGTAGAAGTCGTCCATCTCACTAAAATCTCGAACATCGACGAAAATCAAAACAGTTTCGTGGTCGAAATCACAAACAACTGCACGATAGAGTCATTCCTTTCAAAGTAGATTCTGCCATCGCTGCTTGCGGTAAAGGTGGAAACACGTATCACGTTCACCGTGATTGTGTATATCCTTACTATTTACAAGTCAGTAAGTCGTATTTCGACATTATCAACAGTGTTATAAATGAGAATTGGGACAAAATATTCCGTTCTCCAAAGAAACAGTCACGGTGAAACTACATTTTCGAAAACAATTCTCTATCTAATTGCAAGTCATGTATACATTCATTTTGAAGAAGAAAAAAAAAAAGAAAAAAACAATCGGAAAAAAAAAATCGCAAGAAAAACCAAGCAAATACAACAAGAAACCAGAGATGTAAAGCAAGCAGGACCGTTCCCGAGCTGTCCTTCCCACTAATGACAGCCAACCATTCAACTGTAAGGGACCTTTATGGACCCACAGATTGAGGCCAAACTATCAGGGTTCCTTGAATCCATAAAAGCCTGGGGGAGGTGGCACCATCCCCTTCCCCAGGAACAACTAGCAGGCTGCGGTGCAGTCAGAAAAAAGTGGCACATGCACAATTGTGCGCACGCCACTATAATTAAACTCAACAACAAAAATGTATACCGTATACCAAGGAGCAGCTCAACAAAGAGGACTTGGTTTAGGAGATATCCTAATATCCGCTTTTCGTACAGTGGCTCCCATCTTAAAACCGATAGTAACTCGAGGTTTGCAAGATCTGAATGATCCCGCCTTGACGCAAGGAAAAGGATTTCTCCAAAAATGTCATTATCGACAAACAAAGTCCCAAAGAAACCTTCATGAAAGCAAACAAAATTATGTTCCTTCAAAATGGAAAAGACCGTTTGGCTCGCCGAGATATTCCTATAAATGCGTTGCACGCTGTTGGCCAAGGCATTTCTTCCTCTTCAACGCCAAAGCAAGGACACGGTAAAAAAAAGATACGTCGACACCGCTTCATAGATCATAAACACGCTGCGAGAAATAGTAAGAAAAGAAGAACAGTCGGAGAATTAAACGTCTCTGATTATTAACCGAGAATCTTGCGAATGTTCCAAGTCAGAACTGGATGTATGCCATGCCATCAACCTTGAGGACATTGCAAGAATCTCAGTGGGTAGAAGTTTATCCAATCTCGTCTTTGACTACCTCAGCTCTTATCGAATTTGAAATCAAGTGAGAGACCGATGATTACCCAATCTGAATAAATTACTTGTACCAGAAAAGTTCTCGATTTGGACGACTCCGATCTAGACTCTGATAACAAAATAGCTCCCATTAACAATTTTGTGCATTCTTTGTTCAGTGAAGTGGATTTGTACTTGCATAACAAGCTGATCATCAGCAGCATGGATATTTTCCCTTACCGCGCGTACCTTGAAAATCTCTTGACTTTCGGAAAAGAAGCTAAGGACACGCGTCCACTGCTTCTGTGCTATGGAACATGATACGTTGGAAACGTTCAACGGAACAGCAAGTGACGCGGATAACATAAATGTAGGACTTACCGCTCATCAGGACAAAATCAAACAGAGTTGCGGTTTAGAACTGATGAATTGTTCGCATTTGGACATGTGTTGCAATATAAGTGAGTGGATGTCCGCTTAAGACTGAATCTAAGCAGTGCCTTTTTCCATTTGATGGATGATACTGGCAGCCAGTACAAAACCATCATCCAAGAAGCTCGACTCTAAGTGCGCAGTGTCGAAGTGTTACCAAATGTAGGAAATGACATCAATCGCACATTCAGCAGAACGACAGCCAAGTATATAAGATACAACGAGTGAAAGTGAAAACCTTCACCATTGCTACTGAACTCCGATCCAGGATTGAAGATCATCCTTTCCAAGGACAGTTGCCAAAATATTTAATCATCGGCATCGTCAGACCTAATCTTATTTTTTAGATCCTTGTTTTTGGAAAGTAATGTACACTTTGTACACAAAATTCCAAATGAAATCAAGTAGTAAAATTGTGCAATTACATGGCCCGACTCAAAATTACAAATGTGCTAACACAGCTGTGGCAATAAGGAAAACCTGAATTAGATAGCTGGGCAGAATGTGACCCAAAGTACTGCTTAGGCGTTTCAGAAACGTTCTGGTCGATGCTTGGGGTTTCCTGCCGGGTCATTTGCCTCCTTTGCCTTTCCAGGACATACAAGGACGAGTGTGTGGGCCGATTCCCACTCGTCTAGCACTTCAAATGCCCCAAAGGGCGTGTGATCATGGAATCGGGCTGTCGGCATGTGTGTGATATAATCCCACCGGCGACTTAATAGCTGCAATACTGACACATAATTGGTTACTAATGTGTGTATCAGTTCTCACTCGTCCCTTCTGCTGTGGTGTCGTCAGGTGCTTGGCGCCTTTCCAACCTAACTAATTAGTACGCATTAATTTGCTTACCACCCGTCGAGAAACCAAGTAGCCTGTTATATAAGCATTAATTAGTCGTACTTGTCTAAACGACCGAAAGCGACCTTAATCGAAGGACAACAAATTGTTGACGCATCAACACCAAAAATGATTAGAATGCAAAAACGTTTGGAGCTACAGGTGCACCTAGAACATGCTCGTGTCCTCCTGGAAGAAATTGCCATGGAAGCTCTGAAGGAAGAAACAGCTCTATCGACCCAGAACAAAAGGAAGATGAGGCGGAAACGAAGAAGACGATAACCCTCATTTAATGATGCGACCAAGCAGCAATGGGCAGTCACTGGCGAGGACACAAATATAGCTACCACCCCCAGACAAGAGGGCTGTTTTACCTGAGACAGAGGACTATGCTCTGGATCGAGCGAGATACACAACCTTCAAAGTCCCTCAAACGGAGTATTGGGATTCTGAAGCCAACCAACCAATGTTCCTTGTTGAATGTGTATTTCCATGGAGTATCGTCTGTATGTTTGCAAAAAAATGAAAGAGTTCCTTTTAGGTCCGCGCAAAAATATTTATTTTGGATCCTTTGGTCTTTTGTGTGATACATATTTTGTGTGACGTATGTTTTCCTTCACATTCGTGTTGTAAGCATACAAAGCAGTGCTTTCGTCAGTCGTACCAAATGGGGAAAATCGTCTCACTCTAACCCTAATATTCCTTGGGCAGTCACCAACAGAAAAAACACAAATTAGCAAACCATTTTGTAGGGATTAATAGCAATACAAATCATTCTACCATATTCCAAAATCACCGGAATCGAAACGGAATTCACCCACTTGTTCACAGACCAAGGACAACAATCAAGTCCGTTGAAAGTAAACTTCACTATCCACGAATGGAGATGGACACTCCACAGGAAATTAAAATCCGCCTCTCTAGGATAAGATCAAATGGAAAATGAGGTCTACAAAAATGTCTCCGAAAATTTGCAGATGGTGATATTGGATCTACTCAATGCGATATGGAAAACCGGGGAAATTCCAAACAAATGGAATAAGACTATACTTATTCCTGTTCCGAAACAATGCAAATATGCCGCAGATCTAAATCCATACAGACCCATTTCACTAATAAATAATATTTGCCAAATTATGGAGACTATGACTACTAATATACTAATTCACCATTTAGAAAGTAATAATCTGTTATTTAAAAACCGAAGTGGCTTTCGCAACAAACAATCAACACTAGATCAACTATTTAGGCTTGAATTAACATTGAATGCAAAGAGGAATTGTGCCCGTAACCTAATCACTGTCTTCCTCGATCTTGGAAAAACTCATGATCAAACATGGATCAAGGGCCTAAATGTGAAGTTAAACCACTATGGATTAACAGGCATGATACACAAATGGATATGTTAATGGTATGGAACAGTCGAGGGATCAAATTGAAATAGAGCTGTCCAGTTCTCCGATGATAGCGGTATCTGGAGAGCGGAGAACCCGTCCAGTGAAACCGTTGTGTTTGAAAAAGAACCTGTCTGAGTAAGAGTGGTCAATGAGCCAACAAATGGGCCATTAGGATATCCACTGGAAAACAAATATTGAAATATTGATTTTCTTCAAAAGCAAAATAACCTAGGGATTACCCAATATTGTACGTAAATAACATACAAATTACATTTGCAAAGGTAGCCAAATTCCTATGCATGCGTTTCGGTGATCACCTTAAATGGAAAGTCATATATCAGCTGGTATAACCATGTTCAAAATCTCCCCAGGAAGCTCAAAGGAACCAATTGAGGAGAGGACTAGGGCACTCTGCTAACCGTCTATCTATCTTTACTTAGATTCAAAATAGATTATGGTTGCTAAGCCTATGCTCCTATAAAAACTGGACAGCATCCAATATAAAACTCTAGTTATATGCACCGGCGCTCTGAAAAGTACATCTAAGGAAAAACTATAAATATTAGAAAGTGGACCGCCATTGCAGTTATGAAGAGAGGAATTCCTCCTCCCCGATGCAGCCAGAATATATATCATATTATAATGCACTCAAATAAACCTATAAGTGACATATTAACAAACCAATCATCTGTAAATTCGTTCCCAACATGCCGGCAGGGAAAATGATCCTCGAGCTAAAAAAAATGCCTAGGGATTAAAAGTATCCAGCCAGAACAGGTCATACTCCGACATCCTGTCCCATGGATTTGGAAGAAAAACAAAATGAATCTAAACGCACCTTTTAATGGGACCAAACAGGAACAACAGCAAGAATTAAGGGCAAATGTGATCTCTGAAATAGACGAGGAGTAGAAAGACTTTGCCAAAACTTATACAGATGGTTCAAAATCATCTAACAAAAATAGAACGGCGGCTGCAGTGGTTTTTCAAGGAGAGAATGCTCTTCTGGGGGCGAGATCCCCGTATGGTCCATATACACCGCGGATTTCTGCGCAATTAAAGAGGCCATCAAATGGATACAATCCACATTTACACCTAAAACATTCGTAATCAGTGACTCCCTCTGCGTATTAAGAACCATATAATCGGTTAATTCCACCAGCAGAGATGATTTTCTAAAAGAAGCAAACCAATCTCTAGAAAACCTAAGAAGTATGCATTGTCAAGTAGAATGCATGTGGGTTCTTTATATGCGAATAAGCAGAAACCACTATAAAAACCGGCTTGTTTCCCTCTAATTCTTTCTCATTTCAAAAGGGTGTTAGTCAGCTCTATCGAAATAGAACAATTGGTCTCACAAGGTACTAAAAACGCACAAAGTGGTTCCAACTTATCACCATGCTCAGCCATACTAATTGACAACAATTGTTAGTAACAACTAAATTACTCTATGCATTAATTAAGAAATCCCCAAAATTTAGACATGTCAGGTGGCCTAAAATATAATTCTCAGCACCATCATTCTCGACTACACAAGGCAGCAACTATAACAAAGCAAACCTAGGATAATACAAAGCAAACCTAGGATAGTTAGCACACAAAACCTAGCCCCCCACCCCGCCCAAGGTCGAACAAAACCCAAAATAATTTTTATTCATTAAAGCACACATAGCTTTAGATGATTACTATGATCTGAAAAGAACCCATACACACTACACCATATCAGGTGGTTTCAAGCCCCACCGTACAAGCTGGCAAAAGTTTGAATCAATCTAAAACTCAAATATCCCAAGTTGAGAACCACGTGTAATCAACCCACTTAATCATTTTGTCGCTGTTTCCCTTCACTTTCTTTTGTCTCGTCCGGACATTACAATTGATTATTAACATCAAATTGTCACATATTCGTCATTTTCTTTTGCCGATTGAACAAGTAATAAGTAAACCGTTACCGATTCAATAAGAAACAAGTAAGCAAGATTCAACCATTTTTGCGTACATCTAGCTATTTGTTCCTTATTCACATCCAGTGGCTACTTATTCCTTATTCACATCCTTATTCCTTACTCCAAATTCAATAAGGATGTGAATAAGGAATATGTAGCCAGGTTTATGTGAAAAGGGTTGAATAAGTATTGGTTACTGATTCCTTATTGAATCGGTAATTGGTTACTTTTTGTTCCTTATTGAATCGGGAATAAGAAAACAACTTGATCTCAGTTAATTGATTAATGTGCAGTGCACACATAGATCCATACAGGAGGGAGGCTTTGATTCCCTCCCGTAAGATTAATTAAAAAGCCCACGGTGTATGCCTTAACTGGTCGAAAATGCCCTGATGGGCGAAGGCGACCTAAATTAAAGATTAGACAGTCAGTAGTACCATTCGTCATATATTCGACAAGAATGACAGAAGCCAAATACTGCAAGATTGGGAAGTTTCAGCAAGCAGTCGATGTCATGATGGTCTTAAAGTAGCTGCTAGAGCAAGTAGAGGCTCAGTGGTACATTCTAGCCATGTTCGTCGGTAAGTGGGTGCACTTTTAAAAGCAAAGGGTCTCATTAAGTATGTTATTATTAAGGAAGTTGAGAAGGTCGAGGCTACCTGGACTAACAAGAGAAAGTAAAAGGAGAACAAGAAGAAGCAAGAAAACATCAACTGCCTGAATGAGAACTAGATCAAGGTTCAGGAGAAATTGAGGCATATGGGCCATCCCGACTGGATTCCTGTAAACAAATAAGGTGAAGTTATAGACTCTATAAAGAGTTTGTGCAAGATATGGACATACTGTAAAAGAAAAACACGCTTGGCTCTCTAAATAAGCAGCAGAGAGGGTGAACAGACCATAAAATTCCGACAAAACAAATAAAACAAACAAATAAAATCAACTCGTAGAAAGGTTCAAATTTTTACAAATGAACTTTTCCTTGAGATGTTTTATTTCTGTAATGGCCGATTGTGCTAATAAAACCTCAGTTCGAAATAGTAGCTGAAAAAATAAAGTACTCTACGTGTTTATTTATTCTTGTTTATTTTTTTGACGACCAACGTTGGTAGGTACCCTCTCTGCTGCTCCCCTGTTACCCAAATATTTTATCAAGACCCACACGATATCTTATTCTTGGATCATGTAAATTGATTGTTATAAATCCATGTGGAGTAGCTTGCGCTCGTGAGAAGAAATTTTTGAATTTAATTATATCCATGTCACCGCTGCACCAAGTTTGATGAATATTTCTAAGTGTGTATGTGTCTACGCCATTAAACACAACTAAAATGTTGCAGTTGTCTCTGATCACCTTCGGAATTTGTGTATATCGTTGAGTAACATAGATCACGTCTGTATTTTTATGTCTACCACGGGAAAAAATCCTAGCTGGATTTGATTGTTTATCTAGCATCACATCGTCGTATACAACTAAATTATTAATAAATCCGTCTATGGAATCTACGGATGGTGCTTCATTAATATCGGTTATAAACTCTATAACATCATTACCTTCATCCAGTAATCGTGCGTTTTCATTGAAATCTTTAAGTACATCATAACATCGCTGATCATCAGCGGATGGTGCTACTAAATACAATTTATCCCATTTCAACCATCTCATTATCAGATTAAGTAATAATTGCGTCTTACCCGATCCAGATGGTCCTATGATAATCATTCTGATGGAGTTCGGTAGCGCAGGATGATGCTTAACTGGCTCTCGTTTTCTTGTTGCTGAGAAATCAATTATATCCATATATGTTATAACATGAATCTATATTGTTTACGCTGTAAAGTTAAAACTCCAACCACTGATTTAGCTACGGTTATAACAAAAAATAAAAAAATAGCGTACGGTGGAAAATGTTCTATATGCGGTAGAAAGAAATTTTCGTTTTTACCTAATAAGCGCGGTGGTGATATTGCTAATTTGATGTCAAAGTTTCCAGGTGCTCCATGGGCTAAATACAGCGGAGAAAAACATCTACCGGGATATAATTATTGTGGTCCTGGTACCAGACTTGATATCAGGCTCGATAATCAAGATCAACCAAAACCAGGCGAGGAACCAATAAACGCTATTGATCGAGCTTGTTATGCTCATGATGTAGCTTATAAAAGTCAAAATCTACAACATAGGCATATTGCAGATGTGAAATTAATTCATGCATTAAATTCTATAAAAAATAAAAATATTAGAGAATCATTAGCTAATTGGTTAGTAAGATCCTCGATGAATGGTAAATTAGTGCTTGGGGCTGGTAATTAATAATGGAATTAATTTATTATTCACCAAGAGGATACTGGAGAGGCAAAGCAGCAATTGGTAAACTCGCTGATGCAGCAGCGGTTAAACATTCTACTGCTAAAGCGTGGTTATCCAAACAAGCAATATGGCAAATTTATCTACCACGTCCTAAACGAATTCAGTACGCGTATTTCGATGTCAGTGTTCCTAATGAAGTTCATCAAGCTGATATTCTGTTTTTACCGCATGATACTGTGCGTAGAAAAACATACAAATACGCGCTAACCGTAGTTGATGTTGCAAGTAGATATAAAGAAGCAGAGCCGCTATCAGCGAAAACATCATCTGAAGTAGCCGATGCGTTTGAACGAATTTATCAACGAGGACTTGGACCACAAGGTGGTCTGCGATGGCCACAGCTACTACAGGTTGATCCTGGTAAGGAATTTCTTGGTCCAGTATCATCGCTGATGAAACGACATAATACCAAAATACGACGAGGTCATACTGCAATTCACCGTGATCAAGCAATTGTTGAGCGATTTAATCGAACACTTGCTGAGCGGTTATTTGGATATCAATACGCGAGGGAATTTATTCAGGATAAAAGATCTCGCGAATGGGTTGCAAGATTACCAAGCGTGATAGCTGCATTAAATAATGAGGTCACACGAACAACCAACATGAAACCCATTAATGCAATTACAAAAAAAAATATAACAACACAACGAAAAATATTAGGTGATGTCACAGTCAGATATTTATATGAGCCTGGTGAACTTGAAGGTGGTAAAGCGAGAGCGACTGATCCTATTTGGAGTGTTACCACACACAAAATATCTACCGTGACAAGATCCTCAGGTAGACCTGCAATCTACAGATTAGATTTGGCCGCTCCTCAACGTGGATTTACACGTGAACAACTACAAATAATTCCCGCGGATACACAACTACCACCAAAATCACTTCAGTGATTTCGATCACTTAACTAGCACTAGCGCCAAGGGTGCCAGCACCCAAGGCGCTAGCGCCTCTACGTCGATTACACTCAAGACAGGTTAACATGGTATTTTCTCGTGTATGACCGCGACTATTATCTTTTCTATCTACGGTAAATTGTCTTGAATCATTACTCGAATACCGCCATAACATTATACAATTACAACTTGCGCAATGATTATTCTGCTGCTGTTTTAACTCAATAATAACTTCAACATCAAGATCAAAGTCACGTTTATTTTTTTTTGTCAGATTGTTTGTATCCGATTAATTTTTTTCTTATTATATCATCATCGATGATGTTAAATTTATCAACGATTTCAGGAATTATGATTCTACGTAATTGAGATATATTTCTGACCCTCGATACCGCTAAATAAACTAAATTTGACCACTCGATGCGATCGTCTACAATCCAGACTCGTGTATCAGAAATAGTTAATCCCTGAGACGAGTGGATTGTCATAGCGTATCCCAACACCCATGGAGATTTGTGAGCGTGTATTGCATCTTCGACCACACTGATATCAACGGCGACAATATCATTTAATACGAGATTCTGTTTCCTTGACTCTGTCAAGGTCCTGGAATATCAACATTAATATTCTGTTTTCGTGTATCTGATGGTCTATAACATAACGGTACGGGTAATTCTGAATATTTTTCTTTATGTAGTTGAAATAACTGCTGTTGTAAAGCGTCTCTGATTATTTTTCTACTTGCTACGATCAAATCGGTGGGTCTCCATAATTTCAAAAAATCACTCATTGAGGTCTCTGAGATCACTCCACGTATTATTTCACACTGAATTTTGTTTGATTGTAATCTGATTAATTTTTTACACTCCCTCAAATTTGCATCAAGAGCTCTATGATCATCATCTATTTCTTCGTAATAATCAAAGAAATTTTTTAACCAATCATGTGGAGATGGTCCAACAAAAGGCGGCGGTTGACCATGATCGCCACACATTATTATACGGTATTTTTCGTCAACAACCAATCAAGAAACGTTTTTAATGTATCCAATGACACCGTGCATATCTCATCCCAAATAATTATTTTAGGTATATATTTTTCTCCCATCCGTTCAGGAGTCCATGTATCTCCGCGCCACCGAAAGAAACTATGATACGTACACGATTGTACTTGCCGCTGTTTCATCTCACGTGCAAGTCTATGTGTGGGTGTCAGCACGATTATATCTGAATTTCTAAAAACATTAATCGTTCGAGTTGTTTTGCCGCATCCACCAGGTCCATTGAGATATACTGTCTTATATCTAGTTATTGGATCACTCAACGATGGTGCTTTCGACATTTCTGATATTTTATTACCCTTACGATAAAAATCTCTCATTGGAACATCTGCTGATTCTGCATAATTGTGTAATAGTTCCTTTTTTATTCTCCACGAACCCCATCGTTCATCATTACTTGTAAATTTCATAACAGATTCTAAATATTTACTCGAAATATAAAACGAATCTGTTGCGACTCTGACTGCGGTCTCAGAAAATCTATTAATCATCGATAATAAATTTATAGAAACATAAGCCAACATGGAAGATCTTAGATGAGTATATTGTGGGGATACGTCATTTATGTAACTAACGATCGTACCTAATTTTGTTCCGTCGGATAAATAAACACTTTCTCGATTTACAAATATATTTTTCGCTGTTGTGTCAGCGATTATAAAATCGTACTCGGCATCATCTAAAATTAATCGTGCGTGATGTCTTTTATAATCATATGCACCACCTTGAGTAAATTTACCTATAATTTTTCTACCGAGATCTTTTGCGGTTTTGAGTTTATTAGGAATATCATCTTCGGAAACATCAGGATATTTTTCCTTAAACTCGCTAATAACTTCAGAATCTGACATGGGCAACCAAACTTTGGTCTGTGCATGATATGATATAATTGCCTCACTGACCACCAACCATGTCAGTATCATACAATCTAGCATATATCGTAACAAAACTATAGGTGCCCAACGTTTTTCACAAAAATGTCTACCAAACCAAAGATAACAAATCTTGTGAAGATTTTCGTTAAACTCGAATGATTCAATACAGGCGAATCCAGTCAGATCAAAATCAGGTAATGGTCCATTAATTGCCACTCGCGTCATCTCGTTTGTTGGGTGACCAAATCTTTCAAAGTACACGGAACAATCTCCGTATCCCAGAAAACTTCCTGGATAACATGCAACCATATCAACCGAAATAACATCTTTGTAATTATATTTGGTATTCCATAATCCGCCATGTCCATATTCGACGCAACTTGCGCGTACGTCCTCGAGTAAATCAAATCGTGTTGGTTTCCATGAATTTCTTTCTCTGGCGAAATGAGCCGCAACAGATGGAACGGTAAAACAATTAGTTAGTAATTTTTCAGTATTTTCCGCGTGCTTGCACTGTAAAAACGTCGCGAGATTTTTCATCTCGTCATGGAGGGATTCTTTTCGATATATTTCACCGTTTGGTTTGACAAACTGATCAAATTCACCTTCTTCATTACTTTTAAATAACCATACCGATACAGGATCGGTTTTACTTATTTCGTTGATAAAATCAAACATACCTCCCCCAGAATTATCTGTGGGGTAAAATCTAACAGTTCGATCACGTGGAAATATTGTTACTGCGTTAGTCCATGCGTGCGCGTTATGATCGATAATATTTATTGGAGCTCCCTTCGATTTATATTTCGATTGGTACAGTGCTTCTCCCGTTATTGTCGCTACGGTTATTGGAAATTTTAATATTTTTCCTAACTCAGCAACATCTTTTATTGTAGCACCGGTATCTTTAACTGAATCAGCCCACGAGTTTATTTTGTCACGCCTTAAATCAGTTAATCCATTTCCACGCATCGCGTTTGTAAAGTGTTCTATTACTCGTTCGGCTACACAATTTAACCTTGAAAATTTCATCGGCGCTAGTTTATCAACGTTGGGTTTTTTATTTATCTCATAGATTCCATAAATAACCGCTGTTACAGGATATGCTCGCTCATAATACGGTTTGTCAATACCCGTCAGTAGACCCGGTCTGGAATTTTTACTTAATATGACAGTTTTATTATTACCAAGGACAGGATCATATTTGTCACGGAGAATCCAACTACCTGTTTCTGTTAATACAATAAATTTTACTCTAAAGAAATATTTTTGATTGCCCTCGTATTCAGCGATGTAGTTAATGATAGTTGCCGCTCGCTTGTCGTTCATTGTGGCGTCCGTGACTTTGTCAGCTTTCTTGACTCCGTCAAGGCGTATGATCTTGAACGTTGACCATGTATGAGATGCACCATCCGTGTAAAATTCTTTCTTGGCGTCGTGAATTTTCGAGATCAAACTTTTATTTTTCGGATCAACCAAATCTCGCACTGGCAAGTCATAAGATAATCTGTCAAGGTTGAATTTATATTTAACAGGCCTAGTTTGGGATAATCTCTCAAACTCGTTCATATAATCAAAACAAATATTTAAAATAAAAAATATTATATATACAATGTCTCAATGCAGATGGTTGATGATCGGCTCAGTAAATCGATGCAACAAATCCTGCAGAAAGGAATTTTGTTGGATGCACTTACAAAACATACGACGAGGAAGTCTAGGACCAATACCATGTCTGCGGTGTGGTATGGGAGTGCGAGGAAAAACAGAATTATGTGGAAAGTGCGGCGAAAAACGGTTCAGAGAACTTAAAAGATATTATGACAAAAAAAAAATAATAGCGGTGAAAACGCTATAAAATCCGTGGAGGATTATATATATCAAGATTTCAGACAAACAATGATTTAAACAAATAATATTATCATAATGGAGCAAAATAAATTTGTCCCACATCCTGTCATAACAAACTATGAATCAAATATTAATGGTATCATCAGACACTGCAAGTTGAAGAGATCAGTTGGCGTTGTTTCTAATACTGGCTATCTTAGATTTACAGTTGGAAAGAAAAGATATCATTTTCATCGTTTCATCTACGAATGTTTCTTCGGAGTGATCAAAGACGGTCTTGTTATTGATCATATTGACGGGGACACTCAAAATAACTCCCTACACAACCTTCGAGTTGTCACGCGAAGCGTGAACTCTGCATGTGGTAATATAGGAAGATGTAAGACAGTTTCTAGAAGGGCGGTAATTTCCACAAACAGAGAAACTGGCGAAAAAATTATATTTCGTTCAATGTATTCAGCTGCTAAATATTTTGATATTGACTCGCGTGTGGTAAAATACGTCGCAGAAAATATAACCAGATCTACTTTCTCGAAAAAATATAAACAGAAAATTACCTTTCAGTATCAATAATTATGATCACCACATTGAATTATATCATTATTTGAGGGGGCCCAGTACTGTCTGATTGTATACTACTGAATTTTTGATTATATAAGGGGGAGATTACTTTGTAATATATAGTTTTCTTCGTAGATTTTTGATTTTTTATGATCGTAATTAGTCAGTTTAACTAATTACATCGTAATTAATTACTCGTAGAAGTATTATTTATGGTTTTAAAATATTTCCCATCATACAACATTACGAGAAATCATGATAATGTTATTGATCCGCAAGGAAGCTGTAATACAGGTACAGAACAGAAACCGTTGTCATGGTAATCGATCTGCAGGTGTGTTCATGCCACTGTTATTATTGATTCGCAGTCTGCTTAGGAAAAACGCTGTTTTATATTCAGAAACTGTTGTTATAAATACAGAAACTGTTATTATTCAGAAACTGTTGTTATAAATACAGAAACTGTTATTATTCAGAAACCGCTGTTTTATATTCAGAAACTGTTGTTATAAATACAGAAACTGTTATTATTCAGAAACCGCTGTTTTAGTGTAAATATTGGTTCCTTAGCTATATAGCTTAGCTATATATTAACTTCCGAAACATATGTTCGTAACAAGGTTTGATAGCTCAATCAGTATGGTATTGGACTGTGACGCTCGCGGTCCAGGATCGAATCCCCATGGCTGACAATTTGTCGGTGGTGCGCGCATAATTGCGATTTTTATAATAATGGGGGAACCGCAAAACCCCCCGCTCAGCAAAATTTAACCACAATATTGACTTGTGGTTGATACATATTTTCGTATCACCCACTGGATTAATTATTGTGGGTGGGATTTTTGCTGAGCGTATATGTTTGTACTGTCCTTAATTAAGTTATATGTTTGTGCCGTCCAATGCATAATCTGAGCTCGCTAATACACTCGATAGGGGCTCTTCATTCATAATCTGAGCTCGCTAATACACTCGATAGGGGCTCTTCATTCATTGTATATAACCATTTCATTGTATATATCCATTTCATTGTATATATCCATTTCATTGTATATATGTTATGTGTATATCCTCTAAACTTGGTAGATTGCGGTGGCAAGCTACGAGTTTAATGAGGATTGTGCCGTCCTTAGTTAAGTTATATGTTATGTGTATATCCTCTAAACTTGGTAGATTGCGGTGGCAAGCTACGAGTTTAATGAGGATTGTGCCGTCCTCCCTCTTGGGCCTTCTAGACCGTTGTTTGGCGGGTTAGGGGCTCTCGTAGAGGGAATATTTGCCTAATGAACTTGGTAGATTGCGGTGGCAAGCTACGAGTTCTTGGTTGTGCTGTCCTTGAAACATCCCGACGAACTCGCTAAACACTCGATAGGGGTTCTAGGGATATTTTTTTTTATTTTAAAGATTTATATATTATATAATGAACCATGAAAATATCAATGATGTAATTGTTGCTATTAAAAAATTGAAAAAAGATGGAATTAATATATCTGATGAACTTAATCCTGAAAAAATAGTTTCTGACTTTGAGATTTTACAAGAACGTAAAACCCAGGGGACACACACACTATCATCTGAATACAAGCTCATGAAACGGATTCAGGCGGCAATGTTTCAGTCGCTAGCTACCGTAGAAGATGACCATGTGAAGGAGTTCGTTCCTCTCTCTGCCGCCGTAGAAAGAATTAAATCGTTATTATCCCACGAGTATGAGGCAAAGAAAACGATTAGTACTCGCATAAGACTATTAAGAAAAATTATGTCAGAAAGTAACCCCGTCCAAAGTAGTAATTCCGATGAAGATGACTGAGATCTTTGATCAGAAATATTATTTCTGAATTTGATGGGTTAGTTGGTACTTAGATTTATGCAATTTATAACTCTGATTGGCTAGTTGGTACTCAGATTTATTTATTCATAATTTTGATGGGCTACTTGGTACTCAGATTTATTATTTATTTATTTATTTATTTACTGAATTAATTTGTCTTTTTTTTTACTGAAATTTAACAAAATTGTACAAATTTCTTAATTTTGACTACCATTTACCCCATCAAAAACATAAAATTGTACAAATTTTTTAATTTTGACTACCATTTACCCCATCAAATTTACAAAATTGTACAAATTTCTTAATTTGAGTACCATTTACCCCATCAAAAACATAAAATTGTACAAATTTCTTAATTTTACAAATTATTTATTTCTGAATTAATTTATTTATTTACTGAATTATTATTTATTTATAACTCTGATGGGTGAGTTGGTACTCAGATTTATGCAATTTATAACTCTGATGGGTGAGTTGGTACTCAGATTTATGCAATTTGCAATTTTGATGGGTGAGTTGGTACTCAGATTTATGTGAAAATGATCAAATTTTTAGAAAAAAAATAAAACATTTTAAAAAAGATGAATTACCTCATCAGATATATTTATTCGACTTTGATGCAGGAGTGTGCCGGAGTTCATCTAACTGTTCTTGTTTTAATAAGAAATCCTCGTTTCCGTGTTCATCAATGACTAAATTGCTCTGTTTTGTGAAAACGCACGTTTTCAAGTGTATAAAAACCCTCACGTGCTGGTACATTACTGGATCTTTAAAATCAAAGATCTACGATTTCACATACAGATTTATCACAAGTTCTTCTCCACGTATGTCAATTAAGCGATTAAGGTGGTCTGTGAGTTTAAAATTGATTCGTGTTAACATATTATTGTGACACCGTAAATACACAGGATTAGTTGGTTCTTGCACGATTAAACTTCCAGGGGGAACTTGTGGTGTGAACGTGTACAGGATGTATCCTTGTTGAGCCTGATTTGATCTTCCGAGATCTATTTGATAGCTGCCATCGATTACGTCACAAACCAGATTGACCGCGACCGTCGGTGTTATATTAACGATTCCCGGAGATACGTGTCTTCCGCCGCCATGTGGATCATTATCATATCTGAGAACAGCTGCTAATGGTGCTATTTTTCTCCATGCATCGAGTATTTTAGGAAAAAACTCATCAATGACATCATTGACAGATTTTCTTAATTTATCCGGATTATAATCAGGAAACTTAAATGTTACAATGTCAGCTTCGGGTATTTTGTACTTGGCTGCGAAGGATTTTTTATAATCGCTTGATGACTTAAGAACCATATCTCTAATTCTATTATAGATAACTTCAGAAGAATTAACTATATAATTTAAAACTTCTATGTACCTAATAATATTATCGCGCGCAGATGTTGAATCAAATAAATACTCTTGAAAACTATCACGTAAATTATTTACCTGTATTTCATGGTCTAAGTTTATTGAAGCAAATATAGAATCAATATTCAAAGCAATAACACGTTCATTAAGATTATAAAAAAGAGCTCTAGGATCATATACAGGTACCCTCCCCCTCCATTCTGGTTTTACTTCTATGTAATCTAACCATTCTGAATTCATTTTAATATCATGACGAAGACTGGTCTTTGACGTAAAATCACCCCTCGTTGGTTCTGGTAGTCCTTCATACACCGGGGGAATTTCAGGCTATCCTAGTACGGATCTGATTGAAGATTTATAAATATCAACGACGTAATCGGGAGAATGTATTTCAACCGTCGAGGACAGGGTCGGTTCATGAACATTAATTGATATTTTTGCTTCTTTTCCTGTTATTGATTTTATTCTACGTTGAAATTCCTCACTGATCTCTTCAATCTCGTAACTGCCAGTTGGTATTCCAACAACAACCCAGTCAGGTGTTTCATCGGGTTTGTTCTTGTTAGCAAATACAAGCGAATTATTTGCTGGTGTACCATTAAATGATTTTGATCTGATATTTGGCCAGCTGTAATATACTCGTAATTGCGCTAGTGCTATTTCTTTTACTGGAATTGCAGTAGGAAAATTAACACTAAATTCAGGATTAATTGAACTTACCGAGATCATCGTTATCTTTGGCGGAGTTGTGTTGGTCACAATCTGCTGG
This sequence comes from Sinohyriopsis cumingii, assembly GCA_028554795.2. Lineage (NCBI taxonomy): Eukaryota > Metazoa > Mollusca > Bivalvia > Unionida > Unionidae > Sinohyriopsis > Sinohyriopsis cumingii. The sequence continues at coordinate 86,571,834 of CM068835.1, forward strand.
AGTAATTCTGTCATTATTGATACTTGTATCTTTAATACCGATACTTTCGTCGTATATTTTGGTTATCATTGAAAATTCGAAATCAGATATAATTCCATCACTGAGACTCGCTGATAACAACGAGGATAATTTCGAGTATGCTACCGTCGCTGTATGTAATTTTATTTTGTAATCGGATAATTTTTCGTTCGTGCAAGTACATATTTTTTTTGCGATGATATTAAGCACACCTGCAATAGTTGTTGCTGCTGAAATACAAATAGTTACAGCTACTGGTGCCATCGTTGTCAACGCTGATAATATGACACCGGTTTCAGCAACAACAGCGGATACTGAATAAACAATCACATCAACGATAACCAATCGTCGTCGATATTTTTTTACTTTTACTGTATATTGATCGACTTGATCTTTTAGCGCAGCCTGCCATTCACGCGCTTGATTGTATCTGTATTGTGCACCGTCCATATATATTTTTATGCAGTAACCAATTGAGGTGTTTCAGCTACAAATTCCAAACACCACCAGTAAGATGTTGAGGTTAATTCCTTATCAGCTGCTTCCAGAATAAATATTTCTTCGTTTGCGCTATTTAATACAACAGATACAACCCCGGAAAACCTGTCGGTGGAATGACGCCATGGAAACGTTGTAAATATTTCAAATTTTGCAGCACTAAACACAGACAGCCTGTACACGCCAGTGACTGTTGCGGTATATTTGATAGTATTATTTTGCTGCGACCATGTTGCAAATCCCGATGATACCGTGCATACGATGTTTGTGATGTGCCCGGGAGTTATTCCAGCTGAAATTTTAATCAAATTGGTTTTATTGATAATCTCAGGAATTCCCGCTACGATGTCTTGCTGTGTTCGTTTGATCGTGTCAATGTTGGTCTTGATATCCTGCTGTGTTTGTTTGATCGTGTCAATGTTGGTTTTGATATCAACGAGTTTTATGTTGACGACAAGCGGAGTGCCGAAGAATTCTTCTGTGGTTTTTTGATGGTTTCTGCGAAATCTTGCAAAAGCGTCCGCGTGAACGTCATACTCAGCCCGTAACGTGGATAATTTACCATCCACGTTGTCAACGTATTTTTTTGTTGCTGCGTCTTCGTCAGATGTTGGATCTCTTAAAACTACTATTTTATTTCCGTTCATGCTGAGTTCACCCGTCATTGTGTCGCCGGTGCTTTTCACACAATTAGCAACGCTTTTTGTAATTTCATTTCTAATTGTTGCAAACGATATACTTGAATCTCTGATTTTGCCGTTGTCAGTAAACACGGGAATATTATCCGTAACTGCACCAAGTACTCGCCGAACTATATTATCCCATTTGATATTGCCGGTTTTTAGTTTACCATGTTGATCCTGAAAAATAACAACCTCATCTGGGTCAACTCCAGCCAGGTTCATAATATCAGCGAGGTCATCCTTAGTCGCATACTTCGACAGATCAACGTCGCCGGGCTTTTTCTTAACGCGTGAAGAAGATCTTCCGTAAATATCAACCATTATATAAGATCCTTCGGATCTAAGATCTGTTTAAAACGCTTTACGCGCAACATATCGGTTGCTTGTATAATCGTGCACGACTTTATGTGGCGGCCTGGATGATTTTGATATAGCGTCGAGTACATTAATTACTTCACGGCCGCATATTGGCGGATCTGTCATTGTTTGTGTGGGTAGCGTTGAATACCAAACTCTGGTTGTTGCGTGAAGTGGTGCAACATACTTGATAAATTCAACAGGTGGAGCTAACCCGTACGAATCAAAATAAATGATTCCACGTGGATCAACCGCGTATGATACCCAATGAGTACCGGGTCCGGAACGTTTGTCAAGATTAATAATACCTGTTTCGAGTTTGTTTGGTTGTTTCGGTAGTTGATCTCGCATAAAAACACCTCTAAAGGCTTTTATTTTTAATTTTTTAGCAGCATTAAGTAAATCAAAATTTGATGCTGGAACGTCTAACGAAGTGATCCTGGAAGCCTTAGGCCTCTCCCCCAACGAGATCCTGGCAATCTTAAGCCGCGTCCCATTTTTTGTATCCTTGCCCTGTTGCTTTCTTTAGTGCCATTCCAGCAGCTGTTCCAACAGCACCTAACGCGGCTGCTTTTGCTACGGCTGGAGCAGCTGCAGCTATTAATGCCGGAATGGCCGCGAGAAGTGGAAATATACCACCTGTTTTAAACATGTCTTTGATGGCGCTCGGGGAAAGATGAAATTGAACTCCAGTTTTTGATTCCAGGGCTTTATTGAAATGTTTAATCTGATTATTTGTCAACGATAATTTGTTTGGACCACCACTAATCTGATCTCGTTTTAGTGATATTTTAGTTCCGCATTTGTTGGCGGTTTTTGATTGAAGCTTTTTTACCTGACCGGGGGTCAGAGTAACATTAACATGACTGTACGACATTTTTTATATAAATAATATTTTTTCTGAATAATTAAAGATTTTCCACTGGTGCATCAACAACTCTCATTCGACCACTACCACCTTCAAGTAACATGGCTTTGTCGCTAAGTATAACCGCGATCGCTCTGTAATCAACACCACCGGTATTTAATGTTGCTTTGAGATGTATATCAACGACAGATTGTTTTGATAGATCAAGATGTTCTAATGAAAAATAATAAATCTGGTACAAGTTTTTAAAATCTAGTTGTGATATTTGCAACCCAGTATCAACATTTTGATCACGTCCCATAAATGACATCAAACGATGATATGCACGTCCTATATGATTTTGTGCATAATTTAGTTGCACATTCTCTGTTGGTTCATGTTGTCCGTTTATCCGTAAGGAAATATTTGTGAGACCTAGTTGGTCAAATATCATATGAGAGTGAGTTTGTGAGTTTAAACGATTAGTTCCCTGAAAAGCAATAAAAATATGTCGTGGTGCAGAAACACCCTGTTGTGATGCTATATGCCATGTAAACTGACCGTTAACGTTAGTTTGCATACTGTCTGTGCTTGTTGTTAACCATGACAACAAGGATTTACCACCTGCATCCATGAAAGAAATCAATTTTTGTTCTTCTGCGATCGTTGGAGTCATTACCGGCATCCACAGTGAAAGTTTCGATAATATTACTTTACCAGCATCACCAGCGGGTCTCCACAGAGCATCATTATCATCGTTCTTTCTTACAAGAACAACCGTGTGTCTAGCTCCAAAAATAACCTTTTTAACATTCCTGCAAAATCCAAAAATATGCGATAGTGGAATTGTACATGAAAAACCTCTATTGCCTCCTAGCAACATATTTCTACGTGCTGCAAATCCCAAGTTGAAATTTTCGCTAGAACCATGAACTACTGGCCACACATCAGCATCAGCGTTAACGGCAAAATTTCTTGGTCGTATTATATTGTACGGATCACTTTCAGGGTTATTGGAGTTATCTTTCACAAACATCATTGTGGGACCTGCTGATCTTGTATAGTCATCAGAATATCTTGCTAATCCTATTATTGTTGTAGCAACGTCGACATCATTCTGAATTGATTCAATATTTTTTCCATCAATCATATATGTGGCGCCACTAAATAATGCCATGATCCCGTTATTGACAAAACCAATTTTTACTGGATTTAAGTAATTAGTATCATCCGTTTTTATAATTGTACCTTCTACCTCAAGAAAGGCATCAGCGGGTAAAAAGTATCTACTTGTGTCATGAACTTGTAGTTCAATTCTTCCACGTTGATCTGGTTGTTTTGCATCATAGGAATAAAATTGATAATCACGTACCGATTCATCCTTAAGGACGGGTGCTTCCATGTCAAATGCTGTGTCGGATACGCGCTTGAACATTTTATTATAATTATTTTTCGTCTAACACGTTGATTACCGCGTTCGGGAAATTCCACCTCGGGAAGTTCCACTTCGGGAAGTTCCACTTCCGGATATCAAACTTGAGATATTATTTCCAGATTCACCGAATCCTTGATCTGCTAACGCTGCTAGTTTTTGATTTGCAGCTTGATTTATTATTTTACTAACATCTGCAGGCATCACCTCAGTACTTGCCAGTTTCACCGGTGATTGTTGTTTTCGTCGCAATAATCGTGCTAGTCTTTCCTTGATCGCCGAGAACGCCTTACCAGCAACATTGACAATTGCACCAGGAGCTTTATCACGAACAATATCAATAGCCTTCATCGATAATTGTTTTGCAACAGGTGCTACTTTGGGAGCTATCCTCGTGAATAATCCCCGAATGACATCACCAAGTCCATCTCCGTAAATAACACTATAGATTGGTAATCGTGAGTTTACCGCTCTGACCTGTGCGGGTTTACGATGATTATCATGCACAATCATCTTATTTTATTTACCATTTATCTAATCGCGGTGACTAATCATCAACGAGCTCATCAATAAGTTCTCGGTAAACGCCGATATCCATGATACCACCTTGAAATAGTCGCCGACAAATATCAGCTGCTTCATTAATTATTTCTGGTGAATTATTTCCAGCTCGTTTTCCTCCTATGAGAACTTCTAACCGTGACACGTCATTGATGATATTATCAGGACATAAACCAGATCCTGTTTTAGGTTCATCTTGAGGTGTTTTAAATACTGGTGGTTGCATTACCGAAGTAAGTACTTCAGTGGTGACCGGGGGTGAGTCACTTCCTCGAAATCCAGGTGGTGTATCTATCGGTGTAAATGTTATATCCGGTGCAGAAATTTTACGTAAAGGTGAAGGAATTTTCTTCCGGGAGGGTGATTTTCTAAGTAGCTCTTCAGCCCTTTTAATTTCCGACTTCAACCTTTGCTGCGGCGAAGAAGATTGCTGTTGTTCTATTTGTTGCAGAGGTGGAGGAAGCTGATACTGGGATAACTCTCCTTGTCCTAGTTGTTCCGGTCTCTCTCTGCGAAGTCTATTTACTTCTTCATTAAGTCTTTTGAACTCTGAACCTTTAGCTTGTTTTTTGTTGTAATATACGCGATATATCCATTTAATGAAATTATCATCATTTGTTTTTTCACGAAAGGGTTTTAAAATATTAGATTTATCAGATATATTATTTAATATCATCTCAGGTAATTTCTCTCTTTCAGTATTTCTAATTTTCTTAACAACTCCTTCTTTAAATCTTGCAATTAATTTTAAGTTTTCTCCTGCTGATTTGGATTCAGATGCAAGTTTTTTTCTCACATCGGCGACTTCAGTACGAAGTTCTCCAATACTTTCAAGTATTTCCTCACCAACAGGTGGAGGTTGAGCTGCAGCTATGTCAGTTGGAAGGTCTCGTAAAATCTTCTTTGCCTGTTTAGTTCTTCTTGCTATTTTTTCTGATACCGGAAGAAGATCTTCTTTGATGACAGTTGTAACTTTCTCAGTAGCTGCAGTGACGGGTTTAAATAGTTTTTTTAGTTTCTTCTTCATACTCAACTTGTGCTTCTTGCTGCGCTTGCAGATTTTTTCTGAATGAGTCTCTGACAGGAAGAAATTTTTTAATTGCTTCTAATCGTTCTCGAGCTGTTCTTGCAGTATGAGATTCTGGATGTATCATTTTATTATAACATAATGATTTAATTAATATCAGCAGAAGGGGTGTAAATTGAATTAAAAAAATAATGAACAACTGTGCGTGGCTGCGTCAAGGAACCACTAACAAATGTAGCAGCAGAGAGGGTACCTACCAACGTTGGTCGTCAAAAAAATAAACAAGAATAAATAAACACGTAGAGTACTTTATTTTTTCAGCTACTATTTCGAACTGAGGTTTTATTAGCACAATCGGCCATTACAGAAATAAAATTTCTCAAGGAAAAGTTCATTTGTAAAAATTTGAACCTTTCTACGAGATGATTTTATTTGTTTGTTTTATTTGTTTTGTCGGAATTTTATGGTCTGTTCACCCTCTCTGCTGCTAAATAAGATACTGTTTCACTATAGCTAAAAATGCGTTGTTTGTCTGTGTTGTGTGTCTGTGTATGTGTTTATTTGCTTGTGTTGATACTTTCAACCTAAATCCCTTTACTATTACCCTTCCTTTTGACTCATTAAAACCTTGTGTCCCTTATAAAACCTTTCAGGCTATAAAACCTTTTTGAGGCCAAAGATACCCCTTCATGTTAATTTCCCCTTCGTTCACTAGTCCCCCGCATGTTAAATGTACCGTTGCTATTACAGTGGGCCAAGCTTGTTTATTTCCCGCTTGAGGTTATAGTGCCATTATTGAGGCTATAGTGCCACATATTACTATTCATCTGACATTTTATAGTGTAATGGTACAACATAGAGATGTATACATTACTTGTATCCGTTGTTTTCACTGACGTTACAAAACGTGTGTACTTCCATATCCGCCATTTTGATTCTCAAACTGGCACATAACAACATTGTTCTTCCCACATAATTATGAAAGCACGTCTCATTTTGTGCGTAAGGATATAATAATACATCACATTATGTTGTGCATGTCAATTGCGCGAGACCAAACGCGTGAATGTCCCCCTTTTTGTCTTCAAGTAAACCATTGACATTTCAACCATCCTTGTTATTCTTTCTAAACAAATCGATACATCAATGAACATTCTCATAAACAAATGGATACACAAACAAGGAGAAACATGTGGTCGTCAATTTACACGGACTGTTTTGTTATAGTTCAAGTTAAAAAGAAAATCGTTAACATATCATTTCATATATCTAAAAGCATTTCAAGAATAAGCGGTTTTGACTTTCGATACAAAGTCATTCTCCGTGAAGCCAATGTTTCTTTTTAATACAGTGAAGATGAAACATTTTTGAACGGTTATCGCTTACATTCAATATCATCATATGTCCATCATCTCCTCCACAAATACCATATTTGACCATATTAATTAAAATTGGTTTGTCAGCTGTCTTCGGCACAAGCACATGTTTTCGCGAAAAGTATTTGTTCATAAAAGTTCTGACATAATTATCATGCTATGAAATTTTAATTTGTAACTGATATTGTGTCCTGAAGATCATTGCCCTGAAATAAGCTTTCAAGGTGAGAAGCTTAAGGACATCATACAAAATATTTTTTTAAAAATAACATTATGTTCTTTTTATATAAAATAATAACTGCAATTCTTTTTGAAAGGAGTATGTTCGATTACGGTTAAACTTCATTTTTCTGTCTTTTGATATAAGCCAGGGAACCTACAGTTTTATTTTTATTTTTGTGCTATAGGGCATATGATTTCATGCATAATCTATGTATCATTTTTATTAAGTAAATGTCCTTATTGATAATTAAATCAGATTATTATTTTGAATCTACGTGATGACTCGTGTTGATAAAAGTTTGTTAGGGACTCAAAATGGCGGCGCAAGGTACGCGCACGATGCATTGTGGGTATTTGCGTACAGAATCGTGACGTTTGAGAAAACAAACCAAAGAATTACCTGTCCATATATCTGGTTGTCATTTCTAATTACCTTATAAAAACACAACCATCCACCTACGAACATAACAAAAACGACCTACCTGTACCGTGCATTATATATATATATATATATATATATATATATATATATATATATATATATATATATATATATATATATATTTGTTGTGAATGATACACTTCAGTTATGACTGACATACATGACTTTTCTGTCATGACAGCTAAACTGGTAACCTTGATGTAGCGATTAAAATCCAGCTGAACTTGTGATCTAGACGCAACATTTGAAATCCAGCTGAACTTGTAATCTAGATGTAGCATTTGAAATCCAGCCGAACTTGTAATCTAGATGTAGCATTTGAAATCCAGCTGAAACATTTGATTTCTGGAAGCAATCCTCAGAAAAAATATGTCTGGAGAAAATTCAGTTTGACCATTGTTTAGTACATACACTTTCCTAAGTACTGATAATATAGGATGCCGTCATATCATCTATTCAATATCAAACGTTGGCAATGCCATACAATTAATGACACTAACTCTTAACTATTTTAGTATTTTTTAGGTTGCAAGTTGCGAGTAGTTTTTACCGTGTCTCTTTAGTAGCATTTAGTCATTTATTTCACACACACACACACACACACACACACACACACACATATATATATATATATATATATATATATATATATATATATATATATATATATCGGTGTTGACCGCAGTTAAGTACATATATTCACCGTTTCCATACATTGTAAGTACGTACCCATATCTGACTAGCTATCTGAGGCTACGAATAAATAAATATGGCGATAGAACGTGGAACGCTGACCAGATCATATTAACAGAGGTCAACAATGACGATGGCCCTTTCTACCTGGAGAATCGACTATAGAAAAGTGGTATATTTCTATACATACGGCAGATCTATCTCTCACTCAAGGAAAATACATATCATCCAACATGAAAAAGTCTGAATAATTTACATACAAAGACCAAAGACTTACATTGCATTGCAAGGAGAAAATATAGTTATAAAACTATTGCAAGTCATTGTTATTCGTGTGTCTGAGAGAGAGAGAGAGAGAGAGAGAGAGAGAGAGAGAGAGAGAGAGAGATAGAGTTAAGTTGACTTCAGATGTGATACAGAGGTATTCAATATGTCACTTTAACCATTATGTTCCCCATACAGAGGTATTCGATATGTCACTTTAACCAGTATGTTCCCCATACAGAGGTATTCGATATGTCACTTTAACCATTATGTTCCCCATACAGAGGTATTCGATATGTCACTTTAACCATTATGTTCCCCATAGAGAGGTATTCGATATGTCACTTTAACCAGTATGTTCCCCATACAGAGGTATTCGATATGTCACTTTAACCAGTATGTTCCCCATACAGAGGTATTCGATATGTCCTTTTAACCAGTATGTTCCCCATACAGAGGTATTCGATATGTCACTTTAACCAGTATGTTCCCCATACAGTGGTATTCGATATGTCACTTTAACCAGTATGTTTCGATATGTCACTTTAACCATTATGTTCCCCATACAGAGGTATTCAATATGTCACTTTAACCAGTATGTTTCCCATAAAGAGGATTTTGGATTTGGATTTTTTTTTTTACATAGCTTTAACAATTGTTCAGTCGATCTCTGCAGTGCAACAGTTTTTAGTGATGTCTAACACTGGGGCATCATGCCGCAGACATGTGGCATAATGTCCCACCCAGTCACATTATCCTGACACCAGGCCGACCAGACCTAACACTAACCTCTTAATGCTGAGCGCCAAGCGAGGCAGCTGTTAGTACCATTTTTGCAAGTCTTTAGTATGACTTGGCCGGGTATCGAACCCACGAGCTCCCGCATCCGAGGCGGACGCTCTAACTGCTAGGCTACCGGAGCGGTCCATACAGAGGAAGCTACCGCACGTCGTGCAGATTTATAACAAAGGAGACAAAACACTATTGTTTAATTATATACCAATTTCTCTCTTGAACTGTATGTCCAATTTCTGAGAACATCTGTTTATTGTTATGCAAGACTCCTCTCACGTCCAATTTTAGAATATGCTTCTGAAGTCTAGGATCATTGCTCTGTTGAATATTCAGACAGATGATAAACACCAATTTATTCTTCTAGAGTCTTTGTATGTGGAAACTGGTTGGGAAGCTCTTGCACAACGAAGGATAAGAAAGATCTTGTATAACGTATTCGGTTATACATAACGTATTAAATTATACATAACGTATTCGATTATACATAACTTATTCAATTATACATAACCGTTTAGGAAAATAATTTAGTAATCATCTATAAATTAGATATGAGACATCTAATTATCGTCTACCTACCATCCACAAACAATGTGCATGACCTCTGTAGATGTATTTGAAAGGATATTTAAAATTACAAATTGCTTAAATCAACCGTGATTCAGTCTAAACGATACAAGTAAGCGTGTGATTTCTCTCTACTCCTATAATAATAAATCTAATTGCTGGAGATAAGTTGGTTGTTTTCTTGTAGAGTTTCTAATTTGTATTCACATTGATTAAATCAATATAAGACACACTTATGATTTAAACATGCAAGATTGTTTTATGAAGAATGTGCTGATTACAGCGCTACAAACACGTTAGTTTTTTGTACACACTGAACGCTGATGCATATAGACATTCACGACCTGGCTTATGAAAATTAGATTGGAATAGAAACTAAACGAAATGAAGAACCAACAAGAGATAATTAAAATATTTTCATATATTTACATTAACATCACTATCTACCATAAAATATTCTCTCTCTCTCTCTCTGTCTTTCTCTCTCTCTCTCTCTCTCTCTTGACCAGAGACATTGTTGTATGACACAAGCTAAGATCCCCAACGCTAGTATTTTCACAGATTTTAGAGTGGGGGGGGGGGGTTGTTAGGACATTTTCGTTTTCCATTAATAAAAATCGAGTTTTAGAACATTATAATAGGTTTAAGAAACAGCAACAACAACAACAAAGTATTAAATACTTTACAGTATGTGTGCCTCGTAACCCACAAATTTAACTTATAGTGTCGACTGGCAATTGCAACTATGTATCATTGATAATTTGAACACTGTAGACAGACCACACGTAAAGTGTAAACATACCATTACGAGGAACCATATTCTTGTAGGCAACTTGGTGCAAGTTCAGTTTGAAGGTTTTCCTTCAACCAAATTGTTTTCTCTCTCATTCCTTATTTCTGCGTATGTTGCCCATAATGCATGATAAGGGAGAGGGAACGGAAAAAAAGAAAAGATTGCAATGAAATTGTGTACCATGTTAAATTCATTTAGAAAACGGGGACTATTGATACCTTTTAATGTTATTTTCATATGTTATTATTGATTAATGAGTGAAAATTCATAATTATTCTCCTAGGCCTGCAGTTGAAAGAATGTTTAAACATTCGTATTATTACTCCATGGGCGGAGCACATTTTGATATACCAATAGTATTGGTATATCAATTCGCTTTATAACAATACATTTTTAATGTGTGTGTGTGTGTGTGTGAATGACATCTGACAAATCGTTTTGACTGCTAGACATTTTGACTGGAATATATGATGACTTTGTCGTCTTATCTTTTCTTAAATTAGATTTGTTTTAAACCAACATTTAATGGGCTTGTACCTTTTACTCGACCATAAATAAGAATTTATTCAGGGATAACATTTTAAATTTTGATCCGTTCATGAAAGATCATGTTATTTGTTTTCAACACATTCACGTCTAGTAAAGATAACAAATGTTTTATGTTTCTCTCCATGTTTACATTTTGTGAAAACATGGTAGAACTGGCAAAAGCAGATGGTAAAAACTTAAAGACATGCATATCAGTGGTGTAACATAAGAGTAAATATATATCATTATAAATAAGAAGGCAAACAGACTGGCAGGTATGTTTGGCCAATAGACAATCTACCATTGCGCCAGCAAGTTACATATTGATTTATTGATCGAATATATAACAATTTAGTCTTAATCAAGTGATGAAAGTCTACGCTACTTCCCGTATGGAACCAGTAATCGCACGATGACTAATTATTCTTGCATCTGTATATTCATTGTGTTAGCTGCCAAGTCCAAATATTGCATGAATTAAGTGAATATTTCCGTTACTTGGTCGTTTAAGAAATAGTGAACATTAACCATGTATAGGTAACGGTCGTGACATGTCTGATTCAGTGCGACGGCTCATGCACACTCTAAAGAACGAAGGATTTTTCCTAGACTATGATCATCTGTATGTGCCCGAAAACACAAGCATCCTCGTAGCACCGCTACATTATAATCTTACATGAATGAATTTCACACTGTGAAGCAAATAATCATATATAAAATATCATTAGATGTAATTTACATTAATCATTTCCAGAAATACACATGAAATCAGTAGTGGAAATTGCTGATTATCATTGAGGAAGCTGAGACTGCAACTGTGCGAGAGTGATTGACTTACTGTTGAATTTGAGTCGCTCTCGCCTATCTGGCATGTGCGACTATTTAATACCCTCATAAGAGGGTTAAATAATTATTCACGGGGATGGAAAAGGGCCTCATTCCCAGTGCATTTATGCACTCAAAGAGTGCTTTTTAATTCAGCTAACAGGTTGTAGGACAATAGTCCCAAACGACCTATATGGAGGGATATCATGGGGGGGGGGGGGCGAGTGGTCAAAAGCGCTCTCCGTCACGGATCACTGCCATCTCACCTCTGTCTGCGTGGGTTCGAGTCTCGGGCTCGGCCAATGTGGATATGTGAGAAAGCTTGCCGGTAGCTTCTCGTGCGTCGGTGGTTCTTTCCGGGGTTTTCCCGGGTTCTTCCTCCACCATTAATACTGGCCGCCATGTATAGCCTATCATGTGCTGAAAATTGGCGTCAAACCCTACAAGAACAAAACAATATAACAAATCATGAGTGGGAATAGATCCAAAACACACTCATTCTTTGTGATTTAGGTGTCTGCTACAGCAGTATGAGACGTCGAGCGTGATTGGACACAGTTATGTTAACGTCATCCCAGTTCTGTGCGTACATGCTCATCAGGGCACCTGGTTTCTAGACGAGTGGGAATCGGCCCCCACGCTCGTCTTTTGAATGTCCGAACTGGGAAGGAAGGTAGGGGCTCGGAGGGTGTCACGTGCCCCCTACGGAATTATTACTAACCTCGGAGAAGGACGGAAAATTTAAAGGTTAAATGGCTCCAAGCCCCCAGTCAGCAAAGCCGACAGTCTAAGTGTTAGAATAGAAAATTAATAAGGTGAAATGTATAACAATATAATAAACTACATCACAGTATTCCACAGTTACAGGATAAATTTTTAATGCAATTGCTTCCAATCAATACACGACCTGTCCACATTGCCAATCATTTCATTCCGCGAAATTAAAGATGAGAGTGTTTCCTTCCCGTGTCCCTTCCATGTTACTAATCTGTAACTTCCGCCTTGTATTCCTTTTGGTACTTCGCTATCATTGTTCAGTTTCTCAGCTCTCCGTGTCGGTACTTCCGGTCCCCTCGTTTCCGTTTTCCCGGCCTCCTTGTCAGTACTTCCGGTACCTTCGTTTCTGTCTCCGGCCCTCCTTGTCAGTACTTCTGGTACCCTATTTTCCGTCTCCGGCCCTCCTTTCTCGTGCAACAGCATATCTGTACGTTCTCTCCACGTTTTCTCGTCTCTAATCGTCGGGTGGCGTCCGATCCCACCCGTGACAAAATGGTTAATTCACGGACAGGTAGTTTCTTTGTTTCAGAATCGATCTAAAGTCATAATATTATATAACACGTATTGACATTATCCAAAGTACTCTGAATAACGAATTCTATCAGAAGAGATTTAAAACATAAATCAGGAATTGTTAACAGATTTCCTCACACAACGTGACAGAGGGATACGTCAAACGCTGACCGGAACGTTCCTGAAACGCCTGGACCAACTAAATGTCAAATTTTACCCAGTTATGTAATTACTGTGATTCCTATAACCAATTATGTGTTAGCCACAATCGTACTTAGAGTCACGCTTGTAGTTATAAATTTTCCCATCTTGAATTACAGTTTTTAAGGCACATAGTGTACATATTTTAATTTAAATTTAAACGAATAAAATATGTCCGAGAACCAATACATTTTTGAACGTCAAATTGGTGTGGTTTTAATTTAGAACGGTGGTCAAAGGATCGTACTATGTTATCAACAGCATTATCGAATCGGGATTCCAAGCCAAACTGGATTCCCTTATAATCTGGCAACTGTTGTAGCCCTAAAAAGGATTTTTTATTTCTTTTCTGGATGCTCATAAAGATATTCTTGTGGTGGTTCATAAAATCTCCGAGGGCCTTCTTTCAGCGGACCAGGCTCGATCAGATCCATGATTTATCCAATGACTTCATGATTTGGGGAAGCCAATTTCTGGTACATCCAGGTTATGATGAGTCTGCAATCATGGCAGTCAGGTTTACTGGGCATTCCAATAGCATTTCCACTTTCTCTTAATATTAGTCACTGCTGTTCTTACCCTGGTTTTACTGGGTCTGATTCTTTCCTTCAGCAGATTGGGCCATTTGTTGTTCATTGAAGTGTTAAAATCGTCCAGAAAGATTTTAGTTTCAGCTGAGTCATGCGACAGGTTATCCATAGAAAAGTCATGTGAATACCCACAGGCAATATGTCTGCTTGCCTGATACCAGCCAGACTTAAATGCCTTCTATCAGGCAGGCTTAGGTGGAGAAATTGGTGCAAGACATATGCCCTTCAAGGTTTTCATTGCTTGGGCGGGAATCACATCCATCGCTAGCGTCATTTTCTTGCTGGTATCACGGTACCAATTGTTTTTCCATAAACCTCAATACTAATGTATTGTGAAATAAATATACTTTCTATCCTGCCTAAGCATGAGTGGCACACACTTTCTTAGAGAACAATGTTAGATTGTCAGTTTGACAAGGACAAAACTAGATACTCTATTGCATTTAAGAGAGATAACTCTGCTGAGCTAGACAGGGGTAAGAGTTTTCTAATCACAACAGACATTTTCAGCCATATGTAATACATTTTTAAAAACTCATAAAAATACAAAATTTGATCTAGATATGAATTAACATAATCTCACATGTTGTCAAGAGCCTTAACTCTTTTAAGTCTAACAGAAAGTACAACTCTTACATAATGCACCAATCGAAGCTAGTGTTGTTGTTTATTTCTGAACACAATGTCACTACACCTTAAGCTCCGCCCACCTGGAGTTGTACAGTTGTACAATACCTATGGCCAACCTTGATTTTTTCAATAATTTGTGATATAGCTTGGGACTGTAAATGTAACAAGTGTTCTTAGTCTCGCTTGTCAGAACAATTGGATGAAGTACCAAGCTATGTCTTATGTTATTATGGATGTAATGGTCTTTGAACTATTTCATCTGCTGTTTTTCATAATTGTGCTCTACTACCAAACTACTTTTTGGGAATAAAATGAATTGTTTTAACTGTGTGTTAGTCATCTCAGCACTTATTGAACTTCACATTGGTGATATAGGATAAATCACATTATATCATATTATGTAATAACTAGGTCAAAGGTCAATGTACCAAATAGTTTGTGCCTCTCCTGCTTCATAAAGTACAATTCACCTAAAAAATAAAGGACTTTATATTTGTTTGGTAGATGCAGAACGTAACATCAGAGAGAGGTGGACATGACCCACTGTTATTATAAAGTATAAGCTTTGAGCTGTTTACACTGTCTTCAGATACATGAGGTCACTAACCCCCAGTCCTCACACAAAGGTCTACCTACCCATCCTGTTTGTAACACAAATAGAAAGCTTCCCTCTTTTGTGTTGTGGATAAAATTGATCCAGAGGGGCCAGTCAGTCCCCAAATATAGTAGATCACAGCTTCTATGTGGTTATGTTGGATTGGGGGTAAAATTAGGGGAATAAAATACAGAAAAATGCCAATCTAAACAATAAGTATAGCGAGTCAAATGGAGTTAAAACAGGAGGGAAAGTGTTTATCCAGAAGGGAGATGTAGCTTATGATAAATGAATTAAAGGAGACAAAAGCACCAATGAGAAAAATGAGAAGTGAACGTTTGATGATCTTTCTTTGGAAAATATATAGGGCAGGGTCCCATATGTCCAAGGACAGTCCGAATGCAACTGTGCTATAACATCCCTTACAGGTACCCAAATTTCAGGTGAAATGGTGTTCATTCCCATCTAACATAAAAGGGTGAATAAGTTAGATAATATAGATACATATAATGTATATTTCTTCGACATAAGAAATTGACAATAATGAGCTTAAGTTAGGCAGAAAAATAACTAAACCAATCAAAACATACTTAATCAGTTTTTAAACCTGTAAACTTCTTTTTTCCCTAAAGTGCCACATTAATGTTAAACTTCGGGGCAAATTTTAACACTACCATTCCTCTTGTCCCCAAGGTACCTTTTCTGAAGCAATTCCCCTTGGTGTAGTCGTATAGAGTATTTAATCATCATGGTATCATAGACTAATCATGCGAGGTTAATTCCTGTTTCACTGAGAGCCAGGTTAATGTTAAATCAATGGACATTTTTGAACGGAATTACTTTTTTTTTCTTCCAGTGTGTCCTTTTAAAATGGCGACCGTAATGTTAATTTCTATTATCCCCATGGAGCCATTTTTGTCTCAAGTTCCAAACTTAACTGCTGTTATCCATTGCGTAATCTTACCTCGTTATATGTTCTGCTTTTCCTGGAGTTCTTCGATGATTTGGTCGTGTCTCGTTCTTCCAATATTTACAGAACCATTCAAGATAATAGATCTTATAATTCGGCACTTAAATCTTTTTGTATATTTATGAGTTCAAGTTAGTTGTAATGTCTCTATATTGTCTATAAGTTTTATGTCAAATGCATTCAACTCTATTTTGTGATGTTTCACTACATTTATCATTACATCCTCTTATTTCGAATTCTTAACTTTGCTAATTATAACATTCAAGATATTTACTCCAAAACTCGTGTGTAGCAGCAGATAAGGTCTGTGCGTATAAACGTTTAATGTTATGATATAAAATAGCCAGGTTTAAATAGATACTCAAACATGCAGTGGCGTCGCGGGGTGGTGGTGGTGGTGCTGGGGGTGCGGACCGCACCAGATGAAGCCATCAGAGCGGGTGACACCAATATGACTGTCTATAAATGTTTTGAATTTTTCTGCAGAAGGAGGTCCATTGGGGTGACACCATGAGTTACCGCACTGGGTGACACCAACAGCAGTGACGCCACTGGGTAGTTATAATACTTTAAATCATTCTTTGATCTCCATTTTGCTTTCATTGTCCTCGAGTTCGTTTGTTTTACATCTCCAAATGACCGATACTCAAACATGCAATGCGACTTTTATTACTTTATCACATCCATAAATGCCTTTACTTAATCGTTCCAAATTTCATTGACAAAAACAGACAAAAGATGTTAGATGCGAGTCTGTGTTTGGAAATTAAATGTGATCAGCAGCTCTGAGCTAGCAAAATTATGTTTTTAAAACAGATCTTTTGGCGCCAAAAGAAGTATGAATCCATTCAAAACACAAATCGTACTAAATATACTCGCAGTTACATACATACAAAGTCTTGCCGATCAGGCACTTTCCTCTGAACATATTTAACTTGTATGGCAAACAACATTGATGAACCGTCTCTCAAGATCTGTTTGGAAGAAAGAAACAGCAGATTGGTTCCCACGTATCAATAAATGTCTATCAGTAATACTGCATAAGTCTGCATAAATATAGAATAAAACAAGCTGGATTCTCACATTTCTCCTTTTTGGACAGTTTTGCAAATACATTTCTCTAAAATGGACCACAACAAACATAAATAATCTTATTACGCATCAACACAAACTACATAACATGCTTACAAAGTTTCAATACAATCGTTCAAGGCTGGTGGGAGAAGAAAAAATTCAGTTGTCATTCTTAACATACCTCAGTTGCAACACTTTGTTTTCAATAAATATCTGAAAAATGGTCCAGAAACACTAAGTAAAACCCTACCATTAACCACCATTATAAATCTATATTAACCACGATTGTAAATGTACGCCAAAACTTAATAGCTGTTTTAATTCACTCCTTTCCTGTGGTTGCAGATATGAATGTTTCTTGTCCACATTGTTTAATGTTTCTGAATTCCGATGTATGGTTGAACTAGAGTCATTACATTCAAATTGCATTCTATCATTTACATCCTCACTGTGTGGGGCAGATACAATTAAATCGATGTATGGTTGAACTAGAGTCATTACATTCAAATTGCATTCTATCATTTACATCCTCACTGTGTGGGGCAGATACAATTAAATCGATGTATGGTTGAACTAGAGTCATTACATTCAAATTGCAGTCTATCATTTACATCCTCACTGTGTGGGGCAGATACAATTAAATCGATGTATGGTTGAACTAGAGTCATTACATTCAAATTGCATTCTATCATTTACATCCTCACTGTGTGGGGCAGATACAATTAAATCGATGTATGGTTGAACTAGAGTCATTACATTCAAATTGCACTCTATCATTTACATCCTCACTGTGTGGGGCAGATACAATTAAATCGATGTATGGTTGAACTAGAGTCATTACATTCAAATTGCACTCTATCATTTACATCCTCACTGTGTGGGGCAGATACAATTAAATCGATGTATGGTTGAACTAGAGTCATTACATTCAAATTGCACTCTATCATTTACATCCTCACTGTGTGGGGCAGATACAATTAAATCGATGTATGGTTGAACTAGAGTCATTACATTCAAATTGCACTCTATCATTTACATCCTCACTGTGTGGGGCAGATACAATTAAATCGATGTATGGTTGAACTAGAGTCATTACATTCAAATTGCATTCTATCATTTACATCCTCACTGTGTGGGGCAGATACAATTAAATCGATGTATGGTTGAACTAGAGTCATTACATTCAAATTGCATTCTATCATTTACATCCTCACTGTGTGGGGCAGATACAATTAAATCGATGTATGGTTGAACTAGAGTCATTACATTCAAATTGCACTCTATCATTTACATCCTCACTGTGTGGGGCAGATACAATTAAATCGATGTATGGTTGAACTAGAGTCATTACATTCAAATTGCATTCTATCATTTACATCCTCACTGTGTGGGGCAGATACAATTAAATCGATTGAAAGATTAACTGGTCTATCGTTACCAGAATACTCTTCTAACAAAGTTAGGCGACAATGTAGTTCTATTTCTGCCTCATAGGAGTGTTAATGATATAATTCAACTCATTTCCTTTTTTAATTGTATAAGTACCATCGAATCTAGTATGAAAAGGATTCTGAGGCATGGACAAGAGATGCTGAATACTGTCAGAAAACTCTTTCCAGTGTATTTCTTTCATACCTTAATTTCATCCTTAACTGAGTAGAGTGTAGGATAGCTGAGCACCACTTATCAAATTATTGTACTTTTTCCTTGTGCAAATTGGACATTGATTTATCCAGCCTCTTTTCTACAATTACTATGGTAAATCTGAATACATATGGCTCATGACCCTTCAGATTGCATTCCTTGACTATATCTTAATCAGTACTTTCTTGTTGTCACGGAATTGTATAAATTCTTTTATTTATCAAATACGTGTACTCGGGTTTCGTTTTTTGTGTACAACGATACCCGAGGATGATTTATGTATATTGTATTGTATTTCGAAATAATGAGTTCGGTTCATCCTATGCCGCACGTGCGAAGTGCTCTCGATGGGAAGAACCGAATGCCTTCAGTGCACATACTATATCTGTGTATAGATACCTCACCGTAGGTAAAACTCTTTACATTACGGATAGTCTTGTCAGTCAGCGGTCTACTTTAAGGAAGTGTACATCTTCAGCTGTAGAGGTATGTAAGTTTATTAATTTCTTGTATATAAGATATAACTATTGTACTACCACGTTTATTTTTGTATGTTTGTTATGTAACTTTGGTTTACGCAGTATAATGCACATATTTCTATTCTTGTTTGCGACTTAGCAAGGGATTTATATTAGTAATATAAAGCTACATTTTTATAAAATGTTTAGTACAGTATGATTCTTATCGAGCAGGATTAGGTTTATTTCTGAACCTGTTTTGTGATTATTGTGCCGATAATGTAATTTGTATAACTTACCGTGTATAACGTCATTACGTTTTACCGGAGTGTGTAGAGCTGTGTAGAGCTGTCTGGAGTGACTAGAGTGTCTAGAGTGACCCGAGCGTTCAAAGTTATCGGAGTGATCGAGGTCGACGTGGTGCAAGCTGTAAAGCCAACCACAGGAATTAACCGTAGCAGCTGTGAAGCTGAACTGCAGCAGCCATGGAGCTGAAATAAAGTGTGCTGATGACGGAGTGTATCTCCTTACATATAATCGTTTAGCCGTGGGCTAATTTTGGGGTTCGTAAAACCCATTGTATCCTTCGGGACTGTAAAGATAAGTTCTATATCTGTCTCTTTTTGTTTGCATAATTTCACTATCTGAGTAAATTCATTTTACTACATGAGTAAAATTGTACATTGTTTACTAGCTGAGTAAACTATATCTATCTTTTTATTGTGAAATCACCGTGAACTATTCACCCCTTGTCTTTGTATTTTGTAAAGTAATTTATTTGCATTTTTCATTACGGTTGTACGTTCTTATGTTAATTAATCCAATATTTGGATTATATGTTACGCACAAATTATTCATAATTAATTACTTATTCAAGTCATTTGTTATTAAACATTGTATTTATATCATCGTCAAAAGTGTTCTGTTGTGAATCCGGAAATCCCACCCGGCTATCTTGTTACACTTGTGTTGGCAGTGAAATGTAGACTTAACAAGCTTTGCCAGTAAGTACACTTTGTAATTATAAGTCCAATGCTCTATTGGCCATTTCATCTTTTATAACATTTCTCAAAATGAAGACAACAATTTATCTGCTCTTCATTTTCTTGAAACTTTGCTACTGACCTAATATTTCTGGTACGATCAAAATCTGAGCTTGCATATAAAGGCGGGGGAGGGGGAGGGAGGGCATGTTTCGCTTGCCAGTTCTAATTCTTTTCATCTATATTCCATCCTCTCTCTCTCCCTCTCTCTCTCTCTCTCTCTCTCTGCGTTTGCATCTCCTTTTCCTCTTTCTGAATTTGTATTTCTGTTTTCCCTCTGCTTCTTCCTTTCCTTGCTCTGTATTTGGATTTCTCTCTCTCTTTTTTCTCTTTAAATATTTGCCTCTCATATTCTTCTCTCTGAATTTGTCTTTCCATGATTTCTGTTTGAAGCTGAAGCTTTGTTGACTTCCAATTCCAGCAGGTTTTTAAACTGTACTTGCTTTAATTTCCTATGAAAACCAATGACAGGCTTACTAATCGAACACAAAGCTCTAACTTTCCTTTCCCATCAAATACACAGCAAATATATTCTTTAAATCTTTCCCATCAAATACACAGCAAATATATTCTTTAAATCTTTCCCATCAAATACACAACAAATATATTCTTTAAATCTTTCCCATCAAATACACAACAAATATATTCTTTAAATCTTTCCCATCAAATACACAACAAATATATTCTTTAAATCTTTCCCATCAAATACACAACAAATATATTCTTTAAATCTTTCCCATCAAATACACAACAAATATATTCTTTAAATCTTACTTGTTTAAGATGCTTCTACTTCAGAAAGACCATACTGTCTGACAAGTTCACAAAATTCGTATTTTATCATAGACTCTAACCATCCCTAGGTAGGACTTGAAATAAAGTTCAATACATTAGATCAAATATTTGTCAAGATATGTGAAACTTAAATCATTATCAAGGACAATAAAAACTACGAAACAAAGTCGATAAAATGTTTAAAGACAATTTTTTATATGTTTGAAATATATTAAAGAAATTTAAAATCCCTAAAGAGCCCCCAATATATATTATGACTCTAGGTTTTAAACTATGTAACAGAATGAAGCAAAACCAACAAGGCTAGTAAAATCAACAAATAATTAATTTCCCTAGAATACAAAATAAAACTTTAAAAGATATTACAGTATCGTGAATTAAATCACAGATAATCCTTAATGTTCTATCACATATTAAAAAGTATAAAATGTTACAAATTAGTTTCATTAATCTTGAATGTCCTGATGTACTAAGAGTCTTAAATGCCCTGGTGTACCACAATGATATAACCCAGGATATATTTGAATAAGTTCTTGATATTACCAAAATTGTTTTAGTCCAAAAAGTCAGTGAACACTTACTTTATAAATACCAATGAATTGTTTAAATAATTCTTCTCAAATTATATCTCAACACAACTATTAATGGTTCCAAAGACTGATAATAAAAAGGAATGTATTATTATTAACCACGTTTTTATTATATACAAATACATGTACCAACTTTACCTACAATGCAATAGAATGTTCTGGAAATCCAAGCTTCTGATGGAAAATTCCATTAACTCTTGAGCTAAAATAATGTCGACAATATTTCTAACTTCAATCTAAATGTTATTTTAATTGAGGAAGCAATTGTATATCAACATATTGTCAACGTGATCTCTTACATGAAAATACGTTACCTGTGGATTTTTAATGTTTGCGCTAATATGGCTTGAGATTGGTACCCTGGTTTCCCATGATGCTCTGAATATGGTGGAGAAACTCAAGATGGCTGAAATAATACAAAAATGTGTTGGCAATAAAGAAACAGCACTAAGTCAGTTATTTCCAGCTGTGTGGGTGGAAGTTTAAAATAAAATGTTTTTTAATAGGTATGTGATAACCATGACTGGAAATCTGGATAAGACAGGTATTAGTATTAGTACTAGCTGAAATACATGCGCAGGGAATAGAAATGTAGGTTAAATCGCTGAGTTGTTCTGAAGCATAAATTATTACATGTATGTAGCTATTAAATACGTACTTCGCTTTTAAGGTAGATGCTAGGTTTATGTTGTCGCTGTTAAATGCTGACGATCTTAACATTAAGAGTTTGCAGGAAACAAATCACATAATTGAAATATTTTGAATGAGATGCTAAAAAAGTCAGGAACAGTAAATATAAATATGCCGAGACAGCAGTTTGAGGCTGAAATGATTGATATTGGACAAACCTATCCCATGGCTGTGCCAACCATGTCCTTTTGACATTAGTAAACATCCTTCAAAGAAGTTAAAATCCATTCAACAGTAATCTCATTTCTCAAACATTAAATGAAGTGATGTTGGGATTTATTGCAAATCTAAATAGGATAGTGGGTGAGCCTTTACAATTTCATCAAATATGTTGCTGTAAATCTTTTGATCACCTTTAAATCTGTAAAAGGGTTCACACTTCAATACTAGTTAAATTTCTGTCTCTGGCTATCATTCTCTTATAATTCCAATATTCAATGTATGGACCACTAGTAGTTACAGCCATTCTATCAATTGTTTAGTCTAACTTGTATATTGCTAATGTTGGTGTTTGTAGCAGTAACTGGTGTTCGATTAAGATATTTAGCATGTACTTGAAGTGAATACAAAGACATACACCACTCTTCTATTCATCTGTCGCGGTCGTAATTTATAGTATTTATATTAATATTATAGACAACCAAATGCCGTACACTTCTAGTCATCTGTTACAGTGACGATTTAGAGTATTTATACTAATTTTATGATTAACATAATGTGTCAGTTTCATCGTCATCTGTCCCAGTTGTAATTTAGAATATGTATACTAATGGTATAGATAACCAATTGTCTCCCTCTTCAAGTCATCTGCCCCATTGACGAATTTGAGTATTTCTACTAATGTTATAGGCAACCAACTGTCTCGGTTTTCTAGTCATCTGTCCCAGTGGTAATACAGATTATTTATACTAATGTTATAGACAACCAAATGTGTAATTCTTCTAGTCATCTGCCCCATTGATGAATTAGAGTATTTCTGCTACTGTTATAGGCAACCAACTGTCTCTGTTTTCTAGTCATCTGTCCCAGTGGTAATATAGAGTATGTATACTAATGTTATAGACAACCAAATGTGTCATTCTTCTAGTCATCTGTCCCAGTGGTGATTTAGAGCATTTATGCTAATGCTATGGATAATGAAATGTCTGTGTTCTAGTCATCTGTCCTAGTGGTGATTTAGAGTACTGATACTAATGTTATATGCAACCAAATGTCTCAGTCTTCACGTTATCTGTCCCAGCAGTACTATATTGCAATTATACTAATGGTATGGATAACTAAATGTCCAGAAAAACAATGCCTCTGTTTCAAGTAAACTGAATTATGATCTTAAAATAACTTGTGGAAAGTGTGCATTATCCCATACAACTGATTAATTTTGGATTTCAAAAGAGTTATGTGTTTAGGCTCGAATAAACAGTAACAAAAGAAAGAGTGAAAACAAGAAACTTTGAAAAATATAATAATTTATTTCCCTGTAAAAATTCTGTAAAAATGAAAAACAATATGAACTTACGGTTTTAAGAATCGAACTTACGGTTTTAAGAATCAATATGAACTTACGGTTTTAAGAATCAAATCCAAAAACAATCCACGAATAATATTTTTGAAGTCCTAATAATAAAATGTTCTAATGATTTCAAGGTTGAGTCCTGACGAAGAATCCAAGATGGAAGATGACGAAGTTTGCTATAACATGTAGTGTTGAAGTCTACAGTTCCTTGTAGAAACAAGAAATATCACTCCGGTTTTGGAAATCAGAATGATTTTTTTTTAATAAGAGCTGTCTTTGTTCAAGAATCTCACATGAGAACACGTATTTTTCAGGAAAAAAGAATTAATACTTTTGAATCCAAGTAATTTGAAATAACTCCAAACGACACAACACCTTCCAGTGTAAAGAAAAAGCCCAACTGAGAGTATTTCTCAATACAAAGGTTATATGGTATTCTAAAACGCAGCTTCGAAAATCCTCAAGTTGCGAAAGCGAAAAGGGGGGTCACGTGATCGTGTTTATATCACGTACGCTTAAGATGACCATGACGAAAACCATTCATTTTACTCTAAGAAATAAAAACAAAAATTGTTTACATCTTAAACTATGTAGTCCCGTCATGACCTCGACAACAACCAATCATTTTAAACTAAAAATAGAACTTAATTACGTGGTTGCTAATAGTATATATATATATATATATATATATATATATATATATATATATATATATATATATATATATATATATATAGATATATATATATATAGATAGATAGATAGATAGATAGATAGATAGATAGATAGATAGATTGTTGCCGTCATATTAATGCGTAACGTTTCCCTCCAATTTATTGTATAAATATTGATTATCATTAAGACAAGAGACATGAGTGTTTATGGTAGTTTTAGTTTAAAGGATTTTAAGCGGTCAGATATGGTAATGTTAGAAACAGATACTATCTAGTTCACATCTGATACTGATAAAGATTCTGACCCATTGGAGTTGGAGTCTGCATTTTTCATCACTGTTGTTTCGATAAACTATTGCCATGATGTAAAACTACCAAATTGTTCTCTGTAAAGTGCAGTCGTCTTGAGCCCTGCTTGTGTGAACATTAAAAATTGGCTGGGAATATTCTGCCTTGCGGCTATACCCACTCTCGGGAAAGACTAACGAAATAAACCACGACAGAAAATCCAGATACGGAGTCCCTAAAGTTGTCTGACATTGACTTTAACATCATTCCGGCAACTCCTGTGCGCCGTTGGTACCAAGCTGTATCGGCATTCGTTGTTCACTTGGGTCCACCAGCTGCGTGGAGGAGGGGAATCTGCTGTATGGGCAACAACTGATTCTCCATACCACCCTGCCCAGGTTTCGTAGCTCAACTGGAGAGGACACTCGAGCGTCATCGTACGGTATCGGCACAACACCTGAAGTAGGAGTTTACCGGTTCTAAGTCAAAGCTCGATTGACGTAGAGCATGGCGCCAGGGGTTACTTCTGACAGTGGGAGGAATCACCAAGTCTCACTAGACAGATACCACCAGCCTCAAGCTAGGCAGCCCCCAGGCAGTAAGGTGCTGCCCGCCATGGCCTGTCTGCTTCACTGGGTGCGTGGAGCTTAGAGAACTATCTCGACAAGTGGGCTACAAACTCCGCACCAGGAAAGACTGAAAGAAATCAGAAGGCTCCAGCTCTTCTTTTTGCAAGCTGGAACATCAGGACCATGTGTCCTGGATTGACTGCTGACCTACAGAGGACCGTCAATGCACGAAAGACTTCCGTTATTGACAGAGAACTTTCCCGACTGAATATCCACATTGCCTGCCTTCAGGAGATCCGACTGGCTGCCAGCGACACCATCAGGGAAGCCAACTACACCTTCTTTTGGCAAGGAAAGTCCTCGGATGAATCTAGACAGCACGGTGTAGGCTTTGCTGTAAAGAACACGCTAGTCACCTCCACTGAACCTCCGTCATCAGGTACTGAGAGAATCCTTGCCCTCCGGCTGTCACAGCCTCAGGCCCAGTCAACATCTTCAGCGTGTACTCCCCAGCCCTCTGCTCCACCCACGAGGAGAAAGACAAGTTCTATGAGGTTCTGGATGAGGCAATATCCATTATTCCCAACACTGAAGGCCCCTGCTTAATAGGGGACTTCAATGCTAGAGTGGGAGCTGACCACGAGGCCTGGTCCACCTATCTCGACTCTCATTAGAAGAGGTAAAATCAACGAGAATGGTCAGCGACTGCTGGTGATGTGCTGCTTCCACAGCCTATGTGTGACCAACACTTTCTTCAAATGCAAGGAAATCCAGCAGGTGTCATGGAGACACGCACGTTCACGCCACTGGCACCAGCTAGACTTCGTCATCACCAGGCGTGCGGAACTAGCCAGTGCCCTCCTGACCCGCAGCTACGACTGTGCCGACTGCGACACGGAACATTCCCTCGTGGCCAGCAAGGTGCGAATAATACTCAAGAAGTTGCACTATGCGAAGAGGACGGGTCGCCCACGCATAAACATCTGCTGTAAAAGCAACCCTGAGAAAATACAGCAGTTCATCAGCAAACTCCAGGAAGCTCTCACCAAAGCGACACCTGATGACAACATTGACTCCAAGTGGTCCCACCTCCGTGACTCTGTGTAGCCATCACTGCCTACGGGAAGAAGGAGCCTAATATGCTGACTGGTATGAGGCTAACTGGGAGAAGATGCAGCCCGTGACTGAAGCAAAGAGGAAAGCCCTCCTGGCATACAAGCCTGCACCTAGCCCAGTACAATACAAGCCCTCAGGCCTGCCAGGAACAAAGACCAGCACATCGCCCGCCGCTCCGCCAACACCTACTAGCTGAACCTCTGCACCATTATACAGACAGCTGCAAGAGGAATGTATGAGGGTATCAAGAAGGCGACAGGTCTTCCACCTCCAAGACTGCTCCCCTCAAGTCCAAGACGGGTGAAGTCATCACAGACCAGGGGAAACCATTGCAGCGATGGATCGAGCACTCTCTCGAGCTGTATGCAACCCAAAACATCGTCACCGGCACCGCCCTTGACGCCATCCCAGACCTGCCAGTCATGGAGGAACTAGACACACCGCCCACCCTGGAAGAGCTCGGAAAAGCCATCGATTGCCTTGCCTGCAGGAAGGCTCCTGGAAGCGACGACATTCCGTCTAAAGTCCTCAAGAGCGGCAAATCTGCATTGCGTCAGCACCTACACTTACTCCTCTGCCTCTGCTGAGAACAGGGACACATCCCCCAGGACATGCGTGATGCCAACATCGTCACTTTGTACAAGAACAAAGGAGACCGTAGCGACTGCAACAACTACCGGGGCATCTTCATTCACACCAGGGCTGACGGCAAGCTGTCCAACATCGCCCGTCTCCGTGCTAAGACTAAAGTCACAGAGGTCCTCATCCGTGAACTGCTCTTCGCCGACAATGCAGCCCTGACATCACACACGGAAGATGCACTGCAGCAGCTGGTATGCCGCTTCTCTCACGACTGTAAGGAGCTTGGACTGACCATCAGTTTGAAGAAAACGAACATCATGTTGCAGGAGGCAGACTCCCCTCCCTCTGTCACCATCGATGAGTACAACTTAGAAGTTGTTGAGAACTTCACATACCTCGGGTACACCATCTCCAGCTCACTCTCCATTGATTCTGAGGTGAACGGCAGGATCGCCAAGGCAGCAGCAGTGATGGCCAGACTGAACCAGAGGGTCTGGAACAACCCCATCCTTACTGAGAAGACAAAACTGCGTATCTACCAGGCCTGCTTGCTCAGCTCACTCCTCTACAGCAGCGAAACATGGACCAACTGTGCAAGACATGAGAGGAAACTCTACAGTTTCCATTTGAGATACCTGCAGCGCATTCTGCACATCCAGTGGCAGGACAAATTACCCAATACAGAGGTTCTGGATTACGCCAACATGAACAGCATGTTCTCCATTCTCAGCGAGAGGTACCTTCGCTGGCTCGGCCATGCCAAGAGAATGGACCCATTTCGCATTCCCAAGGACCTGTTATACGGTGAGTTAGCAGAAGGCGCACGACTGACTGGACGACCACGTCTGCGCTACAAAGATGTTTGCAAGAAGGACATGAAGACGGCCAACATCAATGTCAACGTCTGGAAGAGCTGTGCTAACGACCATTCCACCTGGCGCCTAGCTGTCAGACAGGGCGTTCAAAAAGCCGAGGAAGACAGGAACATAAAGCAAGCTGAAAAGAGAGCTAGAAAGAAAGAGAAACAACACCTTACTCTGGAGCTACACCATCGTCTTCCATAGACTGACGTATGCCAAGATTATAGTACATACATATTTAGTTACCTGAGTGAATAATCAAACTAGCCTTGCATTTTGATTGATCTAAACTTTCGTAAGGTATGTCAGTATATAAGACCATACTCACATGCACTTAGCACAGTTCGGAAAGTTGAATAAAAACTTGAGAGTTCATCAAGTACTTTTCCATTACAATATTAATTCTCAAAACAACAAAGATTATTAAAACTAATTTTGAACTAAATCTATGCTTGAAAGGAATAAGCAAAAGACGTCAAAAAAGGAGAACCCATAACACTTGATTTGTTAATGAAAATTTTACTTTGTTTTACTTTACTAGTCCTAAATATTCTAAATATTAGTGCCTATTTTTATTTGATTTATTTCTTATTATCAATCAAATTCAATTTGATACTACTACAGGTACCAAGTTAAATTTAAAATTTAATAAAGTGTTTTTAACAGAGTAAAGTATTTTGATATATTTTACTTCTTTGCAGAATGCAGACAAAAATGAATCAGTTTTGACATGGAACATTAAAAATACCAGTGATTTGATCAAAATGGTAATTGTATGTTCAGTTTCATCATTTAGACACATGTACATTTTCGTTCCAGGAAATCTGAAATCGCCTATTTTTACTTTGCCCAAATGCAGAATAAACATACATCTGTCTCAAAATACATTTAAACAACATGCATACATTTCTTGGACTTTTTATATCTGTCAAAAAAACTCGTGTTTTTTTCTCACTCACTTTCCTCTGACCTGATGATGTACAAGGTTTAAGTGATAAATTGTGTGTCTGTAAAAAAAATTAATCGATACATGCTTAGCAGTTTTCATGAATAATATATTTCCTCAGTACTGGAGAAATATGTCACGATTGTATCAGGCTCAATTGCCAAATATATAACAGATATAAAGACCTGAACAGTACAGCCCTTTCCTGGGATCACTATTAGCTGTATAACATACACACTGTATGTTGTGAAATCAGTCAAAAATAAATATCACAATTTTTATATTATCTACCATGTCAGAACAAATAATATAGAAAGTCAACAAATTTGTATTATTTACTCTGAATGTACCTATTTAAAAGCTACAAGGAAAAGTCTTCAAACACAAAAGTCATTGTATCATCTGTTCTTCTCTGACCAAAATATGACCACTTATAAGGCAGACAATTTTTAGAAATAGATGTTTGAAAATTAATTTATGTTTAGATCAGCAGGTCAAGTTTATAGTCTCCTATAAACCTTTTCATTACAAAGGTAAAATAAAATGGGAATTGTTTGCCAGCAGAGATGAAAGTCTTTATTTTGAGGGAACCGCTCATTCTTGGCATTTGGTTATTCACGTCACTGTACATATGCGAGTTTAACTAGAATCATAAACTGCTTTTTTAATTCATGATACTTTGTTAGTTACATTAATTTCAGTGGCTACCAATACACCAAAGAAACATTATTCTGTGTAATTACGTGACTTTCAGGTGATGATTTGATCCCTGGTTTGAACAGGCGTTTGCATAAAGCGACTTGATATTGAACTTTGATTCTTTACTAGATGATCTAGAACTATTGGGGCACATTTTTATGGCTCAATGTCTGTGTGTTAGTGTGTACTGGGACACTTTTTTATGGCTCATGTCTGTGTGTTAGCGTCTACTAGGACACTTTTTAATGGCTCATGTCTGTGTGTTAGTGTGTACTGGGACACTTTTTATGGCTCATATCTTGTGTTAGCGTCTACTAGGACACTTTTTAATGGCTCATGTATGTGTGTTAGTGTGTACTGGGACACTTTATGGCTCACGTCTGTGTGTTAGTGTGTACTGGGACACTTTTTATGGCTCATGTATGTGTGTTAGCGGCTTCTAGGACACTGTGTGTGTTAGTCTGTGTGCTAGTGTGTACTGGGACACATTTTTATGGCTCATGTATGTGTGTTAGCATCTACTAGGACACTGTTTTATAGCTCATGTATGTGTGTTAGTGTGTACTGGGACACTTTTTGATGGCTCATGTCTGTGTGCTAGTGTGTACTGGGACACTTTGATGGCTCATGTCTGTGTTAGTGTGTACTCTGACACTTCTGTGGCTCATATCTATGTTAGTGTGTACTGGGACACTTTTTGATGGCTCATGTCTGTGTGCTAGTGTGTGCTGGGACACTTTGATGGCTCATGTCTGTGTTAGTGTGTACTCTGACACTTCTGTGGCTCATGTCTATGTTAGTGTGTACTGGGATATTTTGATGGCTCATGTTTGTGTGCTAGTGTGTACAGTGACACTTTTTGATGGCTCATGTTTGTGTGCTAGTGTGTACAGTGACACTTTTTGATGGCTCATGTCTGTGTTAGTGTGTACTCTGACATTTTAGTGGCTCATGTCTGTGTGTTAGTGTGTACTGGGACACTTTGATGGCTCATGTTTGTGTGCTAGTGTGTACTGGGACACTTTTTGATAGCTCATGTCTGTGTGCTAGTGTGTACTGGGACACTTTGATGGCTCATGTCTGTGTTAGTGTGTACTCTGATATTTTAGTGGCTCATGTATGTGTGTTAGTGTGTACTGAGACACTTTTTGATGGCTCATGTTTGTATGCTAGTGTGTACTGGGACACCTTTTGCTGGTTCATGTCTGTGCTAGTGTGTACTCGGACACTTTTTGATGGCTCATGTCTGTGTGTTAGTGTATACTGGGAAACTTTTTGATGGCTCATTTTTGTGCATTAGTGTGTAATCGGACACTTTTGATGGCTTGTGATGATTGTTATGGTTGGGGTTAGGTGCTCCGGATATTTTATTTAAACTATTATAGAAGTCCCATCCAGGCTCTATTTTGTTAGAAGTTAAATTTAGTGAAAAGTAAATGTAAAGCTCCGAGCCCCAAGTCGACAATACCGATGGTTAGATGGCTGAATGTACAAAAAGGTTGAAATTCAATGAATAACAATTTAATAACAATTCAGTAATCAAATGACTCAAATTTCTAATTACACTCCTTCCGCTCAACCCTTTGATAAGTCTATTTCATCACTTGATTAGCAGTGTGTGATTGATATCCACCTGTCCTTGTATTTCTACTCATCTGTTTTATCCTTTCTCTCTCCTATTTCTCCCTATTCCTTCTCCTCTTCCTCCCCAAACCTTCCTCCTCCTCAACTTTCTCTAGACCCCTTCCCCTCCTCCTCAACTTTCTCCCCCACGACTGCACTTCTGTCGACTTCAACTGTTTTGGCTAGTCTCACTTCCGTCTCCAGCTCTTGAAGACTCGGGACTCAATAGAACTGGAAGTTCTGTGTTCCCTAAAAAGCTTCCTGTGAAAACACAAGGACGGTACAGTCGTTTTCCTTAGCCCTCTCATCTCTCAGTACACACAGCCTCTCGTCAGATAACGGATATTATGTTTCTTCAGTCACGCATTCATACACATCGAGATACCCATATGTTCTTGTATGGTAAAACAAACGTCATAATACAGCACGGTATCAATTACTTCTTATACATACATCAATTAGTTTCATAACATCAGTAGGTACATATTCCTAATTCAGTTATACCAAACAATATCACAATAATCAGATGCATTTCTTTACCTTACAACTCATACAAAGTACACAAACATTTAAATATCCATGCTCTGACATATGCATACATTCATAGTAACTGATCTTACATACTTTACCATTTTCCAAATTCACAGTTCAAGCATGTGTAAATTCTAACCTAATGCATTAATAAATACACTGGTTTACAATGAAGTGACCTATCAGCAAATGATAATAATAATAATAATAATAATATCAATGAGGACTTTGTATAGCGCCTAATCTTAAGAAACTCTAAGCGCTTTACAACATTACACAGCACCTATAAGATAAAAAAAAAACATATAATGATATGATTACAAACACAAACACCTTGAAATTAGAAAACATAGAAAAAACATGCTGAGAATATTTAAGGTAGGAAACATTATTAGGTCTTTAGGTTTGTTCTTGCAGTTGAAATAAGTGAGTGGGGTCACTGTGTCTTTGTGACTCAGTGCCAATTCATTCCACGTTGCTCGGCCCTGGTATGCAAAAGAACGCTGTCCATATGACTTTGTTTTCATAGTGGAAATAATGAGTATACGATTGTCAGAAGAGGAGCGTAAGTATCTTGGTGGTGTGTACACATGGGTGAGGTCGGATAGGTATATGATGGACTAGGGTCCGTCAGTGACACGTAGCACAGAGAACACATTTTGTGTTTGATTCTGGATCGAATGGATAGCCAGTGTAGGGTACAGATCAGCGGAGAGGTGTGCTCTGATCGTGGTACTCTAAGTGTGATCCGAGCAGCTGTGTTTTGAACTTTTTGAAGTTTCTGGAGTAGATATTGAGATGAACCAGACAGAACTGAGTTACGATAGTCCAGTCTTGAAAGTACTAATGAACACACAAGTGGCATCAACTGAACGATATTTGCGAATGGAGCTGATGCGTCTCAGCTCAAGATATGCAGCCTTGCATATGTTCATGACATGTTGGTGCAATGTGAGAGTACTGTCCAGAGTAAGAACTAGGTTTTGTACTGATTGTGTGAATTTAATGTTGGTGTTGCTGATATTTATTGTTTGAGGTCAAGGATTTGAATGAGAAAGTCTTTGTGTTGTGATCAGAATGGCCTTAGTTTTATCATCATTCATGTGCAGCTTGTTACATGTCATCCATGCTTTCACATCAGAAATGCATTTCTCTACACCTTGGATGGTAGCATCAACTTCAGTTGGGTGGCTAGATTTGTATATTTGGGTGTTATCAGCGTACAATCGGTGAGACACTGGATGATGATCTATGACACTTGAGAACGGCTGAGTCTACAGAATGAAGAGAACAGGTCCAAGAACAGACCCTTGTGGAACACCACAACATAGATCAACTGGGCTGGAGTGTATTCCATTTGCAGACACAATTTGTGTCCTGTTGACCAAGTAGGACTTGAACTACAGTAAGGCTGTATCATGAATGCCAAATACATGCTGGAGACGGTGAAGTAATATATCATGGTCTATTATGTCAAATGCTGCAGACAAATCAAGGAAGGCGAGGACTGTAATCTTTCCGCTATCCAAAGCAGAGAGAATATCATTAACTACTTTTAGAAAAGTAGTTTCAGTACTGTGGCAAGGGCGATATGCAGATTGTACATTGCTAAAAAGACTGTTTGAATTCAGATGAGATACAAGCTGGGATAGAACAACCTTTTCTAAGATTTTTTATATGAATGGGAGATTAGAAACTGTTATACGGTGAGTTAGCAGAAGGCGCACGACTGACTGGACGACCACGTCTGCGCTACAAAGATGTTTGCAAGAAGGACATGAAGACGGCCAACATCAATGTCAACGTCTGGAAGAGCTGTGCTAACGACCATTCCACCTGGCGCCTAGCTGTCAGACAGGGCGTTCAAAAAGCCGAGGAAGACAGGAACATAAAGCAAGCTGAAAAGAGAGCTAGAAAGAAAGAGAAACAACACCTTACTCTGGAGCTACACCATCGTCTTCCATAGACTGACGTATGCCAAGATTATAGTACATACATATTTAGTTACCTGAGTGAATAATCAAACTAGCCTTGCATTTTGATTGATCTAAACTTTCGTAAGGTATGTCAGTATATAAGACCATACTCACATGCACTTAGCACAGTTCGGAAAGTTGAATAAAAACTTGAGAGTTCATCAAGTACTTTTCCATTACAATATTAATTCTCAAAACAACAAAGATTATTAAAACTAATTTTGAACTAAATCTATGCTTGAAAGGAATAAGCAAAAGACGTCAAAAAAGGAGAACCCATAACACTTGATTTGTTAATGAAAATTTTACTTTGTTTTACTTTACTAGTCCTAAATATTCTAAATATTAGTGCCTATTTTTATTTGATTTATTTCTTATTATCAATCAAATTCAATTTGAT
This sequence comes from Sinohyriopsis cumingii, assembly GCA_028554795.2. Classification (NCBI taxonomy): domain Eukaryota; kingdom Metazoa; phylum Mollusca; class Bivalvia; order Unionida; family Unionidae; genus Sinohyriopsis; species Sinohyriopsis cumingii. The sequence continues at coordinate 86,606,106 of CM068835.1, forward strand.
ACTACTACAGGTACCAAGTTAAATTTAAAATTTAATAAAGTGTTTTTAACAGAGTAAAGTATTTTGATATATTTTACTTCTTTGCAGAATGCAGACAAAAATGAATCAGTTTTGACATGGAACATTAAAAATACCAGTGATTTGATCAAAATGGTAATTGTATGTTCAGTTTCATCATTTAGACACATGTACATTTTCGTTCCAGGAAATCTGAAATCGCCTATTTTTACTTTGCCCAAATGCAGAATAAACATACATCTGTCTCAAAATACATTTAAACAACATGCATACATTTCTTGGACTTTTTATATCTGTCAAAAAAACTCGTGTTTTTTTCTCACTCACTTTCCTTTGACCTGATGATGTACAAGGTTTAAGTGATAAATTGTGTGTCTGTAAAAAAAATTAATCGATACATGCTTAGCAGTTTTCATGAATAATATATTTCCTCAGTACTGGAGAAATATGTCACGATTGTATCAGGCTCAATTGCCAAATATATAACAGATATAAAGACCTGAACAGTACAGCCCTTTCCTGGGATCACTATTAGCTGTATAACATACACACTGTATGTTGTGAAATCAGTCAAAAATAAATATCACAATTTTTATATTATCTACCATGTCAGAACAAATAATATAGAAAGTCAACAAATTTGTATTATTTACTCTGAATGTACCTATTTAAAAGCTACAAGGAAAAGTCTTCAAACACAAAAGTCATTGTATCATCTGTTCTTCTCTGACCAAAATATGACCACTTATAAGGCAGACAATTTTTAGAAATAGATGTTTGAAAATTAATTTATGTTTAGATCAGCAGGTCAAGTTTATAGTCTCCTATAAACCTTTTCATTACAAAGGTAAAATAAAATGGGAATTGTTTGCCAGCAGAGATGAAAGTCTTTATTTTGAGGGAACCGCTCATTCTTGGCATTTGGTTATTCACGTCACTGTACATATGCGAGTTTAACTAGAATCATAAACTGCTTTTTTAATTCATGATACTTTGTTAGTTACATTAATTTCAGTGGCTACCAATACACCAAAGAAACATTATTCTGTGTAATTACGTGACTTTCAGGTGATGATTTGATCCCTGGTTTGAACAGGCGTTTGCATAAAGCGACTTGATATTGAACTTTGATTCTTTACTAGATGATCTAGAACTATTGGGGCACATTTTTATGGCTCAATGTCTGTGTGTTAGTGTGTACTGGGACACTTTTTTATGGCTCATGTCTGTGTGTTAGCGTCTACTAGGACACTTTTTTATGGCTCATGTCTGTGTGTTAGTGTGTACTGGGACACTTTTTATGGCTCATATCTTGTGTTAGCGTCTACTAGGACACTTTTTAATGGCTCATGTATGTGTGTTAGTGTGTACTGGGACACTTTATGGCTCACGTCTGTGTGTTAGTGTGTACTGGGACACTTTTTATGGCTCATGTATGTGTGTTAGCGGCTTCTAGGACACTGTGTGTGTTAGTCTGTGTGCTAGTGTGTACTGGGACACATTTTTATGGCTCATGTATGTGTGTTAGCGTCTACTAGGACACTGTTTTATAGCTCATGTATGTGTGTTAGTGTGTACTGGGACACTTTTTGATGGCTCATGTCTGTGTGCTAGTGTGTACTGGGACACTTTGATGGCTCATGTCTGTGTTAGTGTGTACTCTGACACTTCTGTGGCTCATATCTATGTTAGTGTGTACTGGGACACTTTTTGATGGCTCATGTCTGTGTGCTAGTGTGTGCTGGGACACTTTGATGGCTCATGTCTGTGTTAGTGTGTACTCTGACACTTCTGTGGCTCATGTCTATGTTAGTGTGTACTGGGATACTTTGATGGCTCATGTTTGTGTGCTAGTGTGTACAGTGACACTTTTTGATGGCTCATGTTTGTGTGCTAGTGTGTACAGTGACACTTTTTGATGGCTCATGTCTGTGTTAGTGTGTACTCTGACATTTTAGTGGCTCATGTCTGTGTGTTAGTGTGTACTGGGACACTTTGATGGCTCATGTTTGTGTGCTAGTGTGTACTGGGACACTTTTTGATAGCTCATGTCTGTGTGCTAGTGTGTACTGGGACACTTTGATGGCTCATGTCTGTGTTAGTGTGTACTCTGACATTTTAGTGGCTCATGTATGTGTGTTAGTGTGTACTGAGACACTTTTTGATGGCTCATGTTTGTATGCTAGTGTGTACTGGGACACCTTTTGCTGGTTCATGTCTGTGCTAGTGTGTACTCGGACACTTTTTGATGGCTCATGTCTGTGTGTTAGTGTATACTGGGAAACTTTTTGATGGCTCATTTTTGTGCATTAGTGTGTAATCGGACACTTTTGATGGCTTGTGATGATTGTTATGGTTGGGGTTAGGTGCTCCGGATATTTTATTTAAACTATTATAGAAGTCCCATCCAGGCTCTATTTTGTTAGAAGTTAAATTTAGTGAAAAGTAAATGTAAAGCTCCGAACCCCAAGTCGACAATACCGATGGTTAGATGGCTGAATGTACAAAAAGGTTGAAATTCAATGAATAACAATTTAATAACAATTCAGTAATCAAATGACTCAAATTTCTAATTACACTCCTTCCGCTCAACCCTTTGATAAGTCTATTTCATCACTTGATTAGCAGTGTGTGATTGATATCCACCTGTCCTTGTATTTCTACTCATCTGTTTTATCCTTTCTCTCTCCTATTTCTCCCTATTCCTTCTCCTCTTCCTCCCCAAACCTTCCTCCTCCTCAACTTTCTCTAGACCCCTTCCCCTCCTCCTCAACTTTCTCCCCCACGACTGCACTTCTGTCGACTTCAACTGTTTTGGCTAGTCTCACTTCCGTCTCCAGCTCTTGAAGACTCGGGACTCAATAGAACTGGAAGTTCTGTGTTCCCTAAAAAGCTTCCTGTGAAAACACAAGGACGGTACAGTCGTTTTCCTTAGCCCTCTCATCTCTCAGTACACACAGCCTCTCGTCAGATAACGGATATTATGTTTCTTCAGTCACGCATTCATACACATCGAGATACCCATATGTTCTTGTATGGTAAAACAAACGTCATAATACAGCACGGTATCAATTACTTCTTATACATACATCAATTAGTTTCATAACATCAGTAGGTACATATTCCTAATTCAGTTATACCAAACAATATCACAATAATCAGATGCATTTCTTTACCTTACAACTCATACAAAGTACACAAACATTTAAATATCCATGCTCTGACATATGCATACATTCATAGTAACTGATCTTACATACTTTACCATTTTCCAAATTCACAGTTCAAGCATGTGTAAATTCTAACCTAATGCATTAATAAATACACTGGTTTACTATGAAGTGACCTATCAGCAAATAATAATAATAATAATAATAATAATAATAATAATAATAATAATAATAATATCAATGAGGACTTTGTATAGCGCCTAATCTTAAGAAACTCTAAGCGCTTTACAACATTACACAGCACCTATAAGATAAAAAAAAACATATAATGATATGATTACAAACACAAACACCTTGAAATTAGAAAACATAGAAAAAACATGCTGAGAATATTTAAGGTAGGAAACATTATTAGGTCTTTAGGTTTGTTCTTGCAGTTGAAATAAGTGAGTGGGGTCACTGTGTCTTTGTGACTCAGTGCCAATTCATTCCACGTTGCTCGGCCCTGGTATGCAAAAGAACGCTGTCCATATGACTTTGTTTTCATAGTGGAAATAATGAGTATACGATTGTCAGAAGAGGAGCGTAAGTATCTTGGTGGTGTGTACACATGGGTGAGGTCGGATAGGTATATGATGGACTAGGGTCCGTCAGTGACACGTAGCACAGAGAACACATTTTGTGTTTGATTCTGGATCGAATGGATAGCCAGTGTAGGGTACAGATCAGCGGAGAGGTGTGCTCTGATCGTGGTACTCTAAGTGTGATCCGAGCAGCTGTGTTTTGAACTTTTTGAAGTTTCTGGAGTAGATATTGAGATGAACCAGACAGAACTGAGTTACGATAGTCCAGTCTTGAAAGTACTAATGAACACACAAGTGGCATCAACTGAACGATATTTGCGAATGGAGCTGATGCGTCTCAGCTCAAGATATGCAGCCTTGCATATGTTCATGACATGTTGGTGCAATGTGAGAGTACTGTCCAGAGTAAGAACTAGGTTTTGTACTGATTGTGTGAATTTAATGTTGGTGTTGCTGATATTTATTGTTTGAGGTCAAGGATTTGAATGAGAAAGTCTTTGTGTTGTGATCAGAATGGCCTCAGTTTTATCATCATTCATGTGCAGCTTGTTACATGTCATCCATGCTTTCACATCAGAAATGCACTTCTCTACACCTTGGATGGTAGCATCAACTTCAGTTGGGTGGCTAGATTTGTATATTTGGGTGTTATCAGCGTACAATCGGTGAGACACTGGATGATGATCTATGACACTTGAGAACGGCTGAGTCTACAGAATGAAGAGAACAGGTCCAAGAACAGACCCTTGTGGAACACCACAACATAGATCAACTGGGCTGGAGTGTATTCCATTTGCAGACACAATTTGTGTCCTGTTGACCAAGTAGGACTTGAACTACAGTAAGGCTGTATCATGAATGCCAAATACATGCTGGAGACGGTGAAGTAATATATCATGGTCTATTATGTCAAATGCTGCAGACAAATCAAGGAAGGCGAGGACTGTAATCTTTCCGCTATCCAAAGCAGAGAGAATATCATTAACTACTTTTAGAAAAGTAGTTTCAGTACTGTGGCAAGGGCGATATGCAGATTGTACATTGCTAAAAAGACTGTTTGAATTCAGATGAGATACAAGCTGGGATAGAACAACCTTTTCTAAGATTTTTTATATGAATGGGAGATTAGAAACTGTTATACGGTGAGTTAGCAGAAGGCGCACGACTGACTGGACGACCACGTCTGCGCTACAAAGATGTTTGCAAGAAGGACATGAAGACGGCCAACATCAATGTCAACGTCTGGAAGAGCTGTGCTAACGACCATTCCACCTGGCGCCTAGCTGTCAGACAGGGCGTTCAAAAAGCCGAGGAAGACAGGAACATAAAGCAAGCTGAAAAGAGAGCTAGAAAGAAAGAGAAACAACACCTTACTCTGGAGCTACACCATCGTCTTCCATAGACTGACGTATGCCAAGATTATAGTACATACATATTTAGTTACCTGAGTGAATAATCAAACTAGCCTTGCATTTTGATTGATCTAAACTTTCGTAAGGTATGTCAGTATATAAGACCATACTCACATGCACTTAGCACAGTTCGGAAAGTTGAATAAAAACTTGAGAGTTCATCAAGTACTTTTCCATTACAATATTAATTCTCAAAACAACAAAGATTATTAAAACTAATTTTGAACTAAATCTATGCTTGAAAGGAATAAGCAAAAGACGTCAAAAAAGGAGAACCCATAACACTTGATTTGTTAATGAAAATTTTACTTTGTTTTACTTTACTAGTCCTAAATATTCTAAATATTAGTGCCTATTTTTATTTGATTTATTTCTTATTATCAATCAAATTCAATTTGATACTACTACAGGTACCAAGTTAAATTTAAAATTTAATAAAGTGTTTTTAACAGAGTAAAGTATTTTGATATATTTTACTTCTTTGCAGAATGCAGACAAAAATGAATCAGTTTTGACATGGAACATTAAAAATACCAGTGATTTGATCAAAATGGTAATTGTATGTTCAGTTTCATCATTTAGACACATGTACATTTTCGTTCCAGGAAATCTGAAATCGCCTATTTTTACTTTGCCCAAATGCAGAATAAACATACATCTGTCTCAAAATACATTTAAACAACATGCATACATTTCTTGGACTTTTTATATCTGTCAAAAAAACTCGTGTTTTTTTCTCACTCACTTTCCTTTGACCTGATGATGTACAAGGTTTAAGTGATAAATTGTGTGTCTGTAAAAAAAATTAATCGATACATGCTTAGCAGTTTTCATGAATAATATATTTCCTCAGTACTGGAGAAATATGTCACGATTGTATCAGGCTCAATTGCCAAATATATAACAGATATAAAGACCTGAACAGTACAGCCCTTTCCTGGGATCACTATTAGCTGTATAGCATACACACTGTATGTTGTGAAATCAGTCAAAAATAAATATCACAATTTTTATATTATCTACCATGTCAGAACAAATAATATAGAAAGTCAACAAATTTGTATTATTTACTCTGAATGTACCTATTTAAAAGCTACAAGGAAAAGTCTTCAAACACAAAAGTCATTGTATCATCTGTTCTTCTCTGACCAAAATATGACCACTTATAAGGCAGACAATTTTTAGAAATAGATGTTTGAAAATTAATTTATGTTTAGATCAGCAGGTCAAGTTTATAGTCTCCTATAAACCTTTTCATTACAAAGGTAAAATAAAATGGGAATTGTTTGCCAGCAGAGATGAAAGTCTTTATTTTGAGGGAACCGCTCATTCTTGGCATTTGGTTATTCACGTCACTGTACATATGCGAGTTTAACTAGAATCATAAACTGCTTTTTTAATTCATGATACTTTGTTAGTTACATTAATTTCAGTGGCTACCAATACACCAAAGAAACATTATTCTGTGTAATTACGTGACTTTCAGGTGATGATTTGATCCCTGGTTTGAACAGGCGTTTGCATAAAGCGACTTGATATTGAACTTTGATTCTTTACTAGATGATCTAGAACTATTGGGGCACATTTTTATGGCTCAATGTCTGTGTGTTAGTGTGTACTGGGACACTTTTTTATGGCTCATGTCTGTGTGTTAGCGTCTACTAGGACCCTTTTTTATGGCTCATGTCTGTGTGTTAGTGTGTACTGGGACACTTTTTATGGCTCATATCTTGTGTTAGCGTCTACTAGGACACTTTTTAATGGCTCATGTATGTGTGTTAGTGTGTACTGGGACACTTTATGGCTCACGTCTGTGTGTTAGTGTGTACTGGGACACTTTTTATGGCTCATGTATGTGTGTTAGCGGCTTCTAGGACACTGTGTGTGTTAGTCTGTGTGCTAGTGTGTACTGGGACACATTTTTATGGCTCATGTATGTGTGTTAGCGTCTACTAGGACACTGTTTTATAGCTCATGTATGTGTGTTAGTGTGTACTGGGACACTTTTTGATGGCTCATGTCTGTGTGCTAGTGTGTACTGGGACACTTTGATGGCTCATGTCTGTGTTAGTGTGTACTCTGACACTTCTGTGGCTCATATCTATGTTAGTGTGTACTGGGACACTTTTTGATGGCTCATGTCTGTGTGCTAGTGTGTGCTGGGACACTTTGATGGCTCATGTCTGTGTTAGTGTGTACTCTGACACTTCTGTGGCTCATGTCTATGTTAGTGTGTACTGGGATACTTTGATGGCTCATGTTTGTGTGCTAGTGTGTACAGTGACACTTTTTGATGGCTCATGTTTGTGTGCTAGTGTGTACTCGGACACTTTTTGATGGCTCATGTCTGTGTTAGTGTGTACTCTGACATTTTAGTGGCTCATGTCTGTGTGTTAGTGTGTACTGGGACACTTTGATGGCTCATGTTTGTGTGCTAGTGTGTACTGGGACACTTTTTGATAGCTCATGTCTGTGTGCTAGTGTGTACTGGGACACTTTGATGGCTCATGTCTGTGTTAGTGTGTACTCTGACATTTTAGTGGCTCATGTATGTGTGTTAGTGTGTACTGAGACACTTTTTGATGGCTCATGTTTGTATGCTAGTGTGTACTGGGACACCTTTTGCTGGTTCATGTCTGTGCTAGTGTGTACTCGGACACTTTTTGATGGCTCATGTCTGTGTGTTAGTGTATACTGGGAAACTTTTTGATGGCTCATTTTTGTGCATTAGTGTGTAATCGGACACTTTTGATGGCTTGTGATGATTGTTATGGTTGGGGTTAGGTGCTCCGGATATTTTATTTAAACTATTATAGAAGTCCCATCCAGGCTCTATTTTGTTAGAAGTTAAATTTAGTGAAAAGTAAATGTAAAGCTCCGAGCCCCAAGTCGACAATACCGATGGTTAGATGGCTGAATGTACAAAAAGGTTGAAATTCAATGAATAACAATTTAATAACAATTCAGTAATCAAATGACTCAAATTTCTAATTACACTCCTTCCGCTCAACCCTTTGATAAGTCTATTTCATCACTTGATTAGCAGTGTGTGATTGATATCCACCTGTCCTTGTATTTCTACTCATCTGTTTTATCCTTTCTCTCTCCTATTTCTCCCTATTCCTTCTCCTCTTCCTCCCCAAACCTTCCTCCTCCTCAACTTTCTCTAGACCCCTTCCCCTCCTCCTCAACTTTCTCCCCCACGACTGCACTTCTGTCGACTTCAACTGTTTTGGCTAGTCTCACTTCCGTCTCCAGCTCTTGAAGACTCGGGACTCAATAGAACTGGAAGTTCTGTGTTCCCTAAAAAGCTTCCTGTGAAAACACAAGGACGGTACAGTCGTTTTCCTTAGCCCTCTCATCTCTCAGTACACACAGCCTCTCGTCAGATAACGGATATTATGTTTCTTCAGTCACGCATTCATACACATCGAGATACCCATATGTTCTTGTATGGTAAAACAAACGTCATAATACAGCACGGTATCAATTACTTCTTATACATACATCAATTAGTTTCATAACATCAGTAGGTACATATTCCTAATTCAGTTATACCAAACAATATCACAATAATCAGATGCATTTCTTTACCTTACAACTCATACAAAGTACACAAACATTTAAATATCCATGCTCTGACATATGCATACATTCATAGTAACTGATCTTACATACTTTACCATTTTCCAAATTCACAGTTCAAGCATGTGTAAATTCTAACCTAATGCATTAATAAATACACTGGTTTACTATGAAGTGACCTATCAGCAAATAATAATAATAATAATAATAATAATAATAATAATAATAATAATAATAATATCAATGAGGACTTTGTATAGCGCCTAATCTTAAGAAACTCTAAGCGCTTTACAACATTACACAGCACCTATAAGATAAAAAAAAACATATAATGATATGATTACAAACACAAACACCTTGAAATTAGAAAACATAGAAAAAACATGCTGAGAATATTTAAGGTAGGAAACATTATTAGGTCTTTAGGTTTGTTCTTGCAGTTGAAATAAGTGAGTGGGGTCACTGTGTCTTTGTGACTCAGTGCCAATTCATTCCACGTTGCTCGGCCCTGGTATGCAAAAGAACGCTGTCCATATGACTTTGTTTTCATAGTGGAAATAATGAGTATACGATTGTCAGAAGAGGAGCGTAAGTATCTTGGTGGTGTGTACACATGGGTGAGGTCGGATAGGTATATGATGGACTAGGGTCCGTCAGTGACACGTAGCACAGAGAACACATTTTGTGTTTGATTCTGGATCGAATGGATAGCCAGTGTAGGGTACAGATCAGCGGAGAGGTGTGCTCTGATCGTGGTACTCTAAGTGTGATCCGAGCAGCTGTGTTTTGAACTTTTTGAAGTTTCTGGAGTAGATATTGAGATGAACCAGACAGAACTGAGTTACGATAGTCCAGTCTTGAAAGTACTAATGAACACACAAGTGGCATCAACTGAACGATATTTGCGAATGGAGCTGATGCGTCTCAGCTCAAGATATGCAGCCTTGCATATGTTCATGACATGTTGGTGCAATGTGAGAGTACTGTCCAGAGTAAGAACTAGGTTTTGTACTGATTGTGTGAATTTAATGTTGGTGTTGCTGATATTTATTGTTTGAGGTCAAGGATTTGAATGAGAAAGTCTTTGTGTTGTGATCAGAATGGCCTCAGTTTTATCATCATTCATGTGCAGCTTGTTACATGTCATCCATGCTTTCACATCAGAAATGCACTTCTCTACACCTTGGATGGTAGCATCAACTTCAGTTGGGTGGCTAGATTTGTATATTTGGGTGTTATCAGCGTACAATCGGTGAGACACTGGATGATGATCTATGACACTTGAGAACGGCTGAGTCTACAGAATGAAGAGAACAGGTCCAAGAACAGACCCTTGTGGAACACCACAACATAGATCAACTGGGCTGGAGTGTATTCCATTTGCAGACACAATTTGTGTCCTGTTGACCAAGTAGGACTTGAACTACAGTAAGGCTGTATCATGAATGCCAAATACATGCTGGAGACGGTGAAGTAATATATCATGGTCTATTATGTCAAATGCTGCAGACAAATCAAGGAAGGCGAGGACTGTAATCTTTCCGCTATCCAAAGCAGAGAGAATATCATTAACTACTTTTAGAAAAGTAGTTTCAGTACTGTGGCAAGGGCGATATGCAGATTGTACATTGCTAAAAAGACTGTTTGAATTCAGATGAGATACAAGCTGGGATAGAACAACCTTTTCTAAGATTTTTTATATGAATGGGAGATTAGAAACTGTTATACGGTGAGTTAGCAGAAGGCGCACGACTGACTGGACGACCACGTCTGCGCTACAAAGATGTTTGCAAGAAGGACATGAAGACGGCCAACATCAATGTCAACGTCTGGAAGAGCTGTGCTAACGACCATTCCACCTGGCGCCTAGCTGTCAGACAGGGCGTTCAAAAAGCCGAGGAAGACAGGAACATAAAGCAAGCTGAAAAGAGAGCTAGAAAGAAAGAGAAACAACACCTTACTCTGGAGCTACACCATCGTCTTCCATAGACTGACGTATGCCAAGATTATAGTACATACATATTTAGTTACCTGAGTGAATAATCAAACTAGCCTTGCATTTTGATTGATCTAAACTTTCGTAAGGTATGTCAGTATATAAGACCATACTCACATGCACTTAGCACAGTTCGGAAAGTTGAATAAAAACTTGAGAGTTCATCAAGTACTTTTCCATTACAATATTAATTCTCAAAACAACAAAGATTATTAAAACTAATTTTGAACTAAATCTATGCTTGAAAGGAATAAGCAAAAGACGTCAAAAAAGGAGAACCCATAACACTTGATTTGTTAATGAAAATTTTACTTTGTTTTACTTTACTAGTCCTAAATATTCTAAATATTAGTGCCTATTTTTATTTGATTTATTTCTTATTATCAATCAAATTCAATTTGATACTACTACAGGTACCAAGTTAAATTTAAAATTTAATAAAGTGTTTTTAACAGAGTAAAGTATTTTGATATATTTTACTTCTTTGCAGAATGCAGACAAAAATGAATCAGTTTTGACATGGAACATTAAAAATACCAGTGATTTGATCAAAATGGTAATTGTATGTTCAGTTTCATCATTTAGACACATGTACATTTTCGTTCCAGGAAATCTGAAATCGCCTATTTTTACTTTGCCCAAATGCAGAATAAACATACATCTGTCTCAAAATACATTTAAACAACATGCATACATTTCTTGGACTTTTTATATCTGTCAAAAAAACTCGTGTTTTTTTCTCACTCACTTTCCTTTGACCTGATGATGTACAAGGTTTAAGTGATAAATTGTGTGTCTGTAAAAAAAATTAATCGATACATGCTTAGCAGTTTTCATGAATAATATATTTCCTCAGTACTGGAGAAATATGTCACGATTGTATCAGGCTCAATTGCCAAATATATAACAGATATAAAGACCTGAACAGTACAGCCCTTTCCTGGGATCACTATTAGCTGTATAGCATACACACTGTATGTTGTGAAATCAGTCAAAAATAAATATCACAATTTTTATATTATCTACCATGTCAGAACAAATAATATAGAAAGTCAACAAATTTGTATTATTTACTCTGAATGTACCTATTTAAAAGCTACAAGGAAAAGTCTTCAAACACAAAAGTCATTGTATCATCTGTTCTTCTCTGACCAAAATATGACCACTTATAAGGCAGACAATTTTTAGAAATAGATGTTTGAAAATTAATTTATGTTTAGATCAGCAGGTCAAGTTTATAGTCTCCTATAAACCTTTTCATTACAAAGGTAAAATAAAATGGGAATTGTTTGCCAGCAGAGATGAAAGTCTTTATTTTGAGGGAACCGCTCATTCTTGGCATTTGGTTATTCACGTCACTGTACATATGCGAGTTTAACTAGAATCATAAACTGCTTTTTTAATTCATGATACTTTGTTAGTTACATTAATTTCAGTGGCTACCAATACACCAAAGAAACATTATTCTGTGTAATTACGTGACTTTCAGGTGATGATTTGATCCCTGGTTTGAACAGGCGTTTGCATAAAGCGACTTGATATTGAACTTTGATTCTTTACTAGATGATCTAGAACTATTGGGGCACATTTTTATGGCTCAATGTCTGTGTGTTAGTGTGTACTGGGACACTTTTTTATGGCTCATGTCTGTGTGTTAGCGTCTACTAGGACCCTTTTTTATGGCTCATGTCTGTGTGTTAGTGTGTACTGGGACACTTTTTATGGCTCATATCTTGTGTTAGCGTCTACTAGGACACTTTTTAATGGCTCATGTATGTGTGTTAGTGTGTACTGGGACACTTTATGGCTCACGTCTGTGTGTTAGTGTGTACTGGGACACTTTTTATGGCTCATGTATGTGTGTTAGCGGCTTCTAGGACACTGTGTGTGTTAGTCTGTGTGCTAGTGTGTACTGGGACACATTTTTATGGCTCATGTATGTGTGTTAGCGTCTACTAGGACACTGTTTTATAGCTCATGTATGTGTGTTAGTGTGTACTGGGACACTTTTTGATGGCTCATGTCTGTGTGCTAGTGTGTACTGGGACACTTTGATGGCTCATGTCTGTGTTAGTGTGTACTCTGACACTTCTGTGGCTCATATCTATGTTAGTGTGTACTGGGACACTTTTTGATGGCTCATGTCTGTGTGCTAGTGTGTGCTGGGACACTTTGATGGCTCATGTCTGTGTTAGTGTGTACTCTGACACTTCTGTGGCTCATGTCTATGTTAGTGTGTACTGGGATACTTTGATGGCTCATGTTTGTGTGCTAGTGTGTACAGTGACACTTTTTGATGGCTCATGTTTGTGTGCTAGTGTGTACTCGGACACTTTTTGATGGCTCATGTCTGTGTTAGTGTGTACTCTGACATTTTAGTGGCTCATGTCTGTGTGTTAGTGTGTACTGGGACACTTTGATGGCTCATGTTTGTGTGCTAGTGTGTACTGGGACACTTTTTGATAGCTCATGTCTGTGTGCTAGTGTGTACTGGGACACTTTGATGGCTCATGTCTGTGTTAGTGTGTACTCTGACATTTTAGTGGCTCATGTATGTGTGTTAGTGTGTACTGAGACACTTTTTGATGGCTCATGTTTGTATGCTAGTGTGTACTGGGACACCTTTTGCTGGTTCATGTCTGTGCTAGTGTGTACTCGGACACTTTTTGATGGCTCATGTCTGTGTGTTAGTGTATACTGGGAAACTTTTTGATGGCTCATTTTTGTGCATTAGTGTGTAATCGGACACTTTTGATGGCTTGTGATGATTGTTATGGTTGGGGTTAGGTGCTCCGGATATTTTATTTAAACTATTATAGAAGTCCCATCCAGGCTCTATTTTGTTAGAAGTTAAATTTAGTGAAAAGTAAATGTAAAGCTCCGAGCCCCAAGTCGACAATACCGATGGTTAGATGGCTGAATGTACAAAAAGGTTGAAATTCAATGAATAACAATTTAATAACAATTCAGTAATCAAATGACTCAAATTTCTAATTACACTCCTTCCGCTCAACCCTTTGATAAGTCTATTTCATCACTTGATTAGCAGTGTGTGATTGATATCCACCTGTCCTTGTATTTCTACTCATCTGTTTTATCCTTTCTCTCTCCTATTTCTCCCTATTCCTTCTCCTCTTCCTCCCCAAACCTTCCTCCTCCTCAACTTTCTCTAGACCCCTTCCCCTCCTCCTCAACTTTCTCCCCCACGACTGCACTTCTGTCGACTTCAACTGTTTTGGCTAGTCTCACTTCCGTCTCCAGCTCTTGAAGACTCGGGACTCAATAGAACTGGAAGTTCTGTGTTCCCTAAAAAGCTTCCTGTGAAAACACAAGGACGGTACAGTCGTTTTCCTTAGCCCTCTCATCTCTCAGTACACACAGCCTCTCGTCAGATAACGGATATTATGTTTCTTCAGTCACGCATTCATACACATCGAGATACCCATATGTTCTTGTATGGTAAAACAAACGTCATAATACAGCACGGTATCAATTACTTCTTATACATACATCAATTAGTTTCATAACATCAGTAGGTACATATTCCTAATTCAGTTATACCAAACAATATCACAATAATCAGATGCATTTCTTTACCTTACAACTCATACAAAGTACACAAACATTTAAATATCCATGCTCTGACATATGCATACATTCATAGTAACTGATCTTACATACTTTACCATTTTCCAAATTCACAGTTCAAGCATGTGTAAATTCTAACCTAATGCATTAATAAATACACTGGTTTACTATGAAGTGACCTATCAGCAAATAATAATAATAATAATAATAATAATAATAATAATAATAATAATATCAATGAGGACTTTGTATAGCGCCTAATCTTAAGAAACTCTAAGCGCTTTACAACATTACACAGCACCTATAAGATAAAAAAAAACATATAATGATATGATTACAAACACAAACACCTTGAAATTAGAAAACATAGAAAAAACATGCTGAGAATATTTAAGGTAGGAAACATTATTAGGTCTTTAGGTTTGTTCTTGCAGTTGAAATAAGTGAGTGGGGTCACTGTGTCTTTGTGACTCAGTGCCAATTCATTCCACGTTGCTCGGCCCTGGTATGCAAAAAAACGCTGTCCATATGACTTTGTTTTCATAGTGGAAATAATGAGTATACGATTGTCAGAAGAGGAGCGTAAGTATCTTGGTGGTGTGTACACATGGGTGAGGTCGGATAGGTATATGATGGACTAGGGTCCGTCAGTGACACGTAGCACAGAGAACACATTTTGTGTTTGATTCTGGATCGAATGGATAGCCAGTGTAGGGTACAGATCAGCGGAGAGGTGTGCTCTGATCGTGGTACTCTAAGTGTGATCCGAGCAGCTGTGTTTTGAACTTTTTGAAGTTTCTGGAGTAGATATTGAGATGAACCAGACAGAACTGAGTTACGATAGTCCAGTCTTGAAAGTACTAATGAACACACAAGTGGCATCAACTGAACGATATTTGCGAATGGAGCTGATGCGTCTCAGCTCAAGATATGCAGCCTTGCATATGTTCATGACATGTTGGTGCAATGTGAGAGTACTGTCCAGAGTAAGAACTAGGTTTTGTACTGATTGTGTGAATTTAATGTTGGTGTTGCTGATATTTATTGTTTGAGGTCAAGGATTTGAATGAGAAAGTCTTTGTGTTGTGATCAGAATGGCCTCAGTTTTATCATCATTCATGTGCAGCTTGTTACATGTCATCCATGCTTTCACATCAGAAATGCACTTCTCTACACCTTGGATGGTAGCATCAACTTCAGTTGGGTGGCTAGATTTGTATATTTGGGTGTTATCAGCGTACAATCGGTGAGACACTGGATGATGATCTATGACACTTGAGAACGGCTGAGTCTACAGAATGAAGAGAACAGGTCCAAGAACAGACCCTTGTGGAACACCACAACATAGATCAACTGGGCTGGAGTGTATTCCATTTGCAGACACAATTTGTGTCCTGTTGACCAAGTAGGACTTGAACTACAGTAAGGCTGTATCATGAATGCCAAATACATGCTGGAGACGGTGAAGTAATATATCATGGTCTATTATGTCAAATGCTGCAGACAAATCAAGGAAGGCGAGGACTGTAATCTTTCCGCTATCCAAAGCAGAGAGAATATCATTAACTACTTTTAGAAAAGTAGTTTCAGTACTGTGGCAAGGGCGATATGCAGATTGTACATTGCTAAAAAGACTGTTTGAATTCAGATGAGATACAAGCTGGGATAGAACAACCTTTTCTAAGATTTTTTATATGAATGGGAGATTAGAAACTGTTATACGGTGAGTTAGCAGAAGGCGCACGACTGACTGGACGACCACGTCTGCGCTACAAAGATGTTTGCAAGAAGGACATGAAGACGGCCAACATCAATGTCAACGTCTGGAAGAGCTGTGCTAACGACCATTCCACCTGGCGCCTAGCTGTCAGACAGGGCGTTCAAAAAGCCGAGGAAGACAGGAACATAAAGCAAGCTGAAAAGAGAGCTAGAAAGAAAGAGAAACAACACCTTACTCTGGAGCTACACCATCGTCTTCCATAGACTGACGTATGCCAAGATTATAGTACATACATATTTAGTTACCTGAGTGAATAATCAAACTAGCCTTGCATTTTGATTGATCTAAACTTTCGTAAGGTATGTCAGTATATAAGACCATACTCACATGCACTTAGCACAGTTCGGAAAGTTGAATAAAAACTTGAGAGTTCATCAAGTACTTTTCCATTACAATATTAATTCTCAAAACAACAAAGATTATTAAAACTAATTTTGAACTAAATCTATGCTTGAAAGGAATAAGCAAAAGACGTCAAAAAAGGAGAACCCATAACACTTGATTTGTTAATGAAAATTTTACTTTGTTTTACTTTACTAGTCCTAAATATTCTAAATATTAGTGCCTATTTTTATTTGATTTATTTCTTATTATCAATCAAATTCAATTTGATACTACTACAGGTACCAAGTTAAATTTAAAATTTAATAAAGTGTTTTTAACAGAGTAAAGTATTTTGATATATTTTACTTCTTTGCAGAATGCAGACAAAAATGAATCAGTTTTGACATGGAACATTAAAAATACCAGTGATTTGATCAAAATGGTAATTGTATGTTCAGTTTCATCATTTAGACACATGTACATTTTCGTTCCAGGAAATCTGAAATCGCCTATTTTTACTTTGCCCAAATGCAGAATAAACATACATCTGTCTCAAAATACATTTAAACAACATGCATACATTTCTTGGACTTTTTATATCTGTCAAAAAAACTCGTGTTTTTTTCTCACTCACTTTCCTTTGACCTGATGATGTACAAGGTTTAAGTGATAAATTGTGTGTCTGTAAAAAAAATTAATCGATACATGCTTAGCAGTTTTCATGAATAATATATTTCCTCAGTACTGGAGAAATATGTCACGATTGTATCAGGCTCAATTGCCAAATATATAACAGATATAAAGACCTGAACAGTACAGCCCTTTCCTGGGATCACTATTAGCTGTATAACATACACACTGTATGTTGTGAAATCAGTCAAAAATAAATATCACAATTTTTATATTATCTACCATGTCAGAACAAATAATATAGAAAGTCAACAAATTTGTATTATTTACTCTGAATGTACCTATTTAAAAGCTACAAGGAAAAGTCTTCAAACACAAAAGTCATTGTATCATCTGTTCTTCTCTGACCAAAATATGACCACTTATAAGGCAGACAATTTTTAGAAATAGATGTTTGAAAATTAATTTATGTTTAGATCAGCAGGTCAAGTTTATAGTCTCCTATAAACCTTTTCATTACAAAGGTAAAATAAAATGGGAATTGTTTGCCAGCAGAGATGAAAGTCTTTATTTTGAGGGAACCGCTCATTCTTGGCATTTGGTTATTCACGTCACTGTACATATGCGAGTTTAACTAGAATCATAAACTGCTTTTTTAATTCATGATACTTTGTTAGTTACATTAATTTCAGTGGCTACCAATACACCAAAGAAACATTATTCTGTGTAATTACGTGACTTTCAGGTGATGATTTGATCCCTGGTTTGAACAGGCGTTTGCATAAAGCGACTTGATATTGAACTTTGATTCTTTACTAGATGATCTAGAACTATTGGGGCACATTTTTATGGCTCAATGTCTGTGTGTTAGTGTGTACTGGGACACTTTTTTATGGCTCATGTCTGTGTGTTAGCGTCTACTAGGACACTTTTTTATGGCTTATGTCTGTGTGTTAGTGTGTACTGGGACACTTTTTATGGCTCATATCTTGTGTTAGCGTCTACTAGGACACTTTTTAATGGCTCATGTATGTGTGTTAGTGTGTACTGGGACACTTTATGGCTCACGTCTGTGTGTTAGTGTGTACTGGGACACTTTTTATGGCTCATGTATGTGTGTTAGCGGCTTCTAGGACACTGTGTGTGTTAGTCTGTGTGCTAGTGTGTACTGGGACACATTTTTATGGCTCATGTATGTGTGTTAGCGTCTACTAGGACACTGTTTTATAGCTCATGTATGTGTGTTAGTGTGTACTGGGACACTTTTTGATGGCTCATGTCTGTGTGCTAGTGTGTACTGGGACACTTTGATGGCTCATGTCTGTGTTAGTGTGTACTCTGACACTTCTGTGGCTCATATCTATGTTAGTGTGTACTGGGACACTTTTTGATGGCTCATGTCTGTGTGCTAGTGTGTGCTGGGACACTTTGATGGCTCATGTCTGTGTTAGTGTGTACTCTGACACTTCTGTGGCTCATGTCTATGTTAGTGTGTACTGGGATACTTTGATGGCTCATGTTTGTGTGCTAGTGTGTACAGTGACACTTTTTGATGGCTGATGTTTGTGTGTTAGTGTGTACAGTGACACTTTTTGATGGCTCATGTCTGTGTTAGTGTGTACTCTGACATTTTAGTGGCTCATGTCTGTGTGTTAGTGTGTACTGGGACACTTTGATGGCTCATGTTTGTGTGCTAGTGTGTACTGGGACACTTTTTGATAGCTCATGTCTGTGTGCTAGTGTGTACTGGGACACTTTGATGGCTCATGTCTGTGTTAGTGTGTACTCTGACATTTTAGTGGCTCATGTATGTGTGTTAGTGTGTACTGAGACACTTTTTGATGGCTCATGTTTGTATGCTAGTGTGTACTGGGACACCTTTTGCTGGTTCATGTCTGTGCTAGTGTGTACTCGGACACTTTTTGATGGCTCATGTCTGTGTGTTAGTGTATACTGGGAAACTTTTTGATGGCTCATTTTTGTGCATTAGTGTGTAATCGGACACTTTTGATGGCTTGTGATGATTGTTATGGTTGGGGTTAGGTGCTCCGGATATTTTATTTAAACTATTATAGAAGTCCCATCCAGGCTCTATTTTGTTAGAAGTTAAATTTAGTGAAAAGTAAATGTAAAGCTCCGAGCCCCAAGTCGACAATACCGATGGTTAGATGGCTGAATGTACAAAAAGGTTGAAATTCAATGAATAACAATTTAATAACAATTCAGTAATCAAATGACTCAAATTTCTAATTACACTCCTTCCGCTCAACCCTTTGATAAGTCTATTTCATCACTTGATTAGCAGTGTGTGATTGATATCCACCTGTCCTTGTATTTCTACTCATCTGTTTTATCCTTTCTCTCTCCTATTTCTCCCTATTCCTTCTCCTCTTCCTCCCCAAACCTTCCTCCTCCTTAACTTTCTCTAGACCCCTTCCCCTCCTCCTCAACTTTCTCCCCCACGACTGCACTTCTGTCGACTTCAACTGTTTTGGCTAGTCTCACTTCCGTCTCCAGCTCTTGAAGACTCGGGACTCAATAGAACTGGAAGTTCTGTGTTCCCTAAAAAGCTTCCTGTGAAAACACAAGGACGGTACAGTCGTTTTCCTTAGCCCTCTCATCTCTCAGTACACACAGCCTCTCGTCAGATAACGGATATTATGTTTCTTCAGTCACGCATTCATACACATCGAGATACCCATATGTTCTTGTATGGTAAAACAAACGTCATAATACAGCACGGTATCAATTACTTCTTATACATACATCAATTAGTTTCATAACATCAGTAGGTACATATTCCTAATTCAGTTATACCAAACAATATCACAATAATCAGATGCATTTCTTTACCTTACAACTCATACAAAGTACACAAACATTTAAATATCCATGCTCTGACATATGCATACATTCATAGTAACTGATCTTACATACTTTACCATTTTCCAAATTCACAGTTCAAGCATGTGTAAATTCTAACCTAATGCATTAATAAATACACTGGTTTACTATGAAGTGACCTATCAGCAAATAATAATAATAATAATAATAATAATAATAATAATAATAATAATAATAATATCAATGAGGACTTTGTATAGCGCCTAATCTTAAGAAACTCTAAGCGCTTTACAACATTACACAGCACCTATAAGATAAAAAAAAACATATAATGATATGATTACAAACACAAACACCTTGAAATTAGAAAACATAGAAAAAACATGCTGAGAATATTTAAGGTAGGAAACATTATTAGGTCTTTAGGTTTGTTCTTGCAGTTGAAATAAGTGAGTGGGGTCACTGTGTCTTTGTGACTCAGTGCCAATTCATTCCACGTTGCTCGGCCCTGGTATGCAAAAGAACGCTGTCCATATGACTTTGTTTTCATAGTGGAAATAATGAGTATACGATTGTCAGAAGAGGAGCGTAAGTATCTTGGTGGTGTGTACACATGGGTGAGGTCGGATAGGTATATGATGGACTAGGGTCCGTCAGTGACACGTAGCACAGAGAACACATTTTGTGTTTGATTCTGGATCGAATGGATAGCCAGTGTAGGGTACAGATCAGCGGAGAGGTGTGCTCTGATCGTGGTACTCTAAGTGTGATCCGAGCAGCTGTGTTTTGAACTTTTTGAAGTTTCTGGAGTAGATATTGAGATGAACCAGACAGAACTGAGTTACGATAGTCCAGTCTTGAAAGTACTAATGAACACACAAGTGGCATCAACTGAACGATATTTGCGAATGGAGCTGATGCGTCTCAGCTCAAGATATGCAGCCTTGCATATGTTCATGACATGTTGGTGCAATGTGAGAGTACTGTCCAGAGTAAGAACTAGGTTTTGTACTGATTGTGTGAATTTAATGTTGGTGTTGCTGATATTTATTGTTTGAGGTCAAGGATTTGAATGAGAAAGTCTTTGTGTTGTGATCAGAATGGCCTCAGTTTTATCATCATTCATGTGCAGCTTGTTACATGTCATCCATGATTTCACATCAGAAATGCACTTCTCTACACCTTGGATGGTAGCATCAACTTCAGTTGGGTGGCTAGATTTGTATATTTGGGTGTTATCAGCGTACAATCGGTGAGACACTGGATGATGATCTATGACACTTGAGAACGTCTGAGTCTACAGAATGAAGAGAACAGGTCCAAGAACAGACCCTTGTGGAACACCACAACATAGATCAACTGGGCTGGAGTGTATTCCATTTGCAGACACAATTTGTGTCCTGTTGACCAAGTAGGACTTGAACTACAGTAAGGCTGTATCATGAATGCCAAATACATGCTGGAGACGGTGAAGTAATATATCATGGTCTATTATGTCAAATGCTGCAGACAAATCAAGGAAGGCGAGGACTGTAATCTTTCCGCTATCCAAAGCAGAGAGAATATCATTAACTACTTTTAGAAAAGTAGTTTCAGTACTGTGGCAAGGGCGATATGCAGATTGTACATTGCTAAAAAGACTGTTTGAATTCAGATGAGATACAAGCTGGGATAGAACAACCTTTTCTAAGATTTTTTATATGAATGGGAGATTAGAAACTGTTATACGGTGAGTTAGCAGAAGGCGCACGACTGACTGGACGACCACGTCTGCGCTACAAAGATGTTTGCAAGAAGGACATGAAGACGGCCAACATCAATGTCAACGTCTGGAAGAGCTGTGCTAACGACCATTCCACCTGGCGCCTAGCTGTCAGACAGGGCGTTCAAAAAGCCGAGGAAGACAGGAACATAAAGCAAGCTGAAAAGAGAGCTAGAAAGAAAGAGAAACAACACCTTACTCTGGAGCTACACCATCGTCTTCCATAGACTGACGTATGCCAAGATTATAGTACATACATATTTAGTTACCTGAGTGAATAATCAAACTAGCCTTGCATTTTGATTGATCTAAACTTTCGTAAGGTATGTCAGTATATAAGACCATACTCACATGCACTTAGCACAGTTCGGAAAGTTGAATAAAAACTTGAGAGTTCATCAAGTACTTTTCCATTACAATATTAATTCTCAAAACAACAAAGATTATTAAAACTAATTTTGAACTAAATCTATGCTTGAAAGGAATAAGCAAAAGACGTCAAAAAAGGAGAACCCATAACACTTGATTTGTTAATGAAAATTTTACTTTGTTTTACTTTACTAGTCCTAAATATTCTAAATATTAGTGCCTATTTTTATTTGATTTATTTCTTATTATCAATCAAATTCAATTTGATACTACTACAGGTACCAAGTTAAATTTAAAATTTAATAAAGTGTTTTTAACAGAGTAAAGTATTTTGATATATTTTACTTCTTTGCAGAATGCAGACAAAAATGAATCAGTTTTGACATGGAACATTAAAAATACCAGTGATTTGATCAAAATGGTAATTGTATGTTCAGTTTCATCATTTAGACACATGTACATTTTCGTTCCAGGAAATCTGAAATCGCCTATTTTTACTTTGCCCAAATGCAGAATAAACATACATCTGTCTCAAAATACATTTAAACAACATGCATACATTTCTTGGACTTTTTATATCTGTCAAAAAAACTCGTGTTTTTTTCTCACTCACTTTCCTTTGACCTGATGATGTACAAGGTTTAAGTGATAAATTGTGTGTCTGTAAAAAAAATTAATCGATACATGCTTAGCAGTTTTCATGAATAATATATTTCCTCAGTACTGGAGAAATATGTCACGATTGTATCAGGCTCAATTGCCAAATATATAACAGATATAAAGACCTGAACAGTACAGCCCTTTCCTGGGATCACTATTAGCTGTATAGCATACACACTGTATGTTGTGAAATCAGTCAAAAATAAATATCACAATTTTTATATTATCTACCATGTCAGAACAAATAATATAGAAAGTCAACAAATTTGTATTATTTACTCTGAATGTACCTATTTAAAAGCTACAAGGAAAAGTCTTCAAACACAAAAGTCATTGTATCATCTGTTCTTCTCTGACCAAAATATGACCACTTATAAGGCAGACAATTTTTAGAAATAGATGTTTGAAAATTAATTTATGTTTAGATCAGCAGGTCAAGTTTATAGTCTCCTATAAACCTTTTCATTACAAAGGTAAAATAAAATGGGAATTGTTTGCCAGCAGAGATGAAAGTCTTTATTTTGAGGGAACCGCTCATTCTTGGCATTTGGTTATTCACGTCACTGTACATATGCGAGTTTAACTAGAATCATAAACTGCTTTTTTAATTCATGATACTTTGTTAGTTACATTAATTTCAGTGGCTACCAATACACCAAAGAAACATTATTCTGTGTAATTACGTGACTTTCAGGTGATGATTTGATCCCTGGTTTGAACAGGCGTTTGCATAAAGCGACTTGATATTGAACTTTGATTCTTTACTAGATGATCTAGAACTATTGGGGCACATTTTTATGGCTCAATGTCTGTGTGTTAGTGTGTACTGGGACACTTTTTTATGGCTCATGTCTGTGTGTTAGCGTCTACTAGGACACTTTTTTATGGCTCATGTCTGTGTGTTAGTGTGTACTGGGACACTTTTTATGGCTCATATCTTGTGTTAGCGTCTACTAGGACACTTTTTAATGGCTCATGTATGTGTGTTAGTGTGTACTGGGACACTTTATGGCTCACGTCTGTGTGTTAGTGTGTACTGGGACACTTTTTATGGCTCATGTATGTGTGTTAGCGGCTTCTAGGACACTGTGTGTGTTAGTCTGTGTGCTAGTGTGTACTGGGACACATTTTTATGGCTCATGTATGTGTGTTAGCGTCTACTAGGACACTGTTTTATAGCTCATGTATGTGTGTTAGTGTGTACTGGGACACTTTTTGATGGCTCATGTCTGTGTGCTAGTGTGTACTGGGACACTTTGATGGCTCATGTCTGTGTTAGTGTGTACTCTGACACTTCTGTGGCTCATATCTATGTTAGTGTGTACTGGGACACTTTTTGATGGCTCATGTCTGTGTGCTAGTGTGTGCTGGGACACTTTGATGGCTCATGTCTGTGTTAGTGTGTACTCTGACACTTCTGTGGCTCATGTCTATGTTAGTGTGTACTGGGATACTTTGATGGCTCATGTTTGTGTGCTAGTGTGTACAGTGACACTTTTTGATGGCTGATGTTTGTGTGCTAGTGTGTACAGTGACACTTTTTGATGGCTCATGTCTGTGTTAGTGTGTACTCTGACATTTTAGTGGCTCATGTCTGTGTGTTAGTGTGTACTGGGACACTTTGATGGCTCATGTTTGTGTGCTAGTGTGTACTGGGACACTTTTTGATAGCTCATGTCTGTGTGCTAGTGTGTACTGGGACACTTTGATGGCTCATGTCTGTGTTAGTGTGTACTCTGACATTTTAGTGGCTCATGTATGTGTGTTAGTGTGTACTGAGACACTTTTTGATGGCTCATGTTTGTATGCTAGTGTGTACTGGGACACCTTTTGCTGGTTCATGTCTGTGCTAGTGTGTACTCGGACACTTTTTGATGGCTCATGTCTGTGTGTTAGTGTATACTGGGAAACTTTTTGATGGCTCATTTTTGTGCATTAGTGTGTAATCGGACACTTTTGATGGCTTGTGATGATTGTTATGGTTGGGGTTAGGTGCTCCGGATATTTTATTTAAACTATTATAGAAGTCCCATCCAGGCTCTATTTTGTTAGAAGTTAAATTTAGTGAAAAGTAAATGTAAAGCTCCGAGCCCCAAGTCGACAATACCGATGGTTAGATGGCTGAATGTACAAAAAGGTTGAAATTCAATGAATAACAATTTAATAACAATTCAGTAATCAAATGACTCAAATTTCTAATTACACTCCTTCCGCTCAACCCTTTGATAAGTCTATTTCATCACTTGATTAGCAGTGTGTGATTGATATCCACCTGTCCTTGTATTTCTACTCATCTGTTTTATCCTTTCTCTCTCCTATTTCTCCCTATTCCTTCTCCTCTTCCTCCCCAAACCTTCCTCCTCCTCAACTTTCTCTAGACCCCTTCCCCTCCTCCTCAACTTTCTCCCCCACGACTGCACTTCTGTCGACTTCAACTGTTTTGGCTAGTCTCACTTCCGTCTCCAGCTCTTGAAGACTCGGGACTCAATAGAACTGGAAGTTCTGTGTTCCCTAAAAAGCTTCCTGTGAAAACACAAGGACGGTACAGTCGTTTTCCTTAGCCCTCTCATCTCTCAGTACACACAGCCTCTCGTCAGATAACGGATATTATGTTTCTTCAGTCACGCATTCATACACATCGAGATACCCATATGTTCTTGTATGGTAAAACAAACGTCATAATACAGCACGGTATCAATTACTTCTTATACATACATCAATTAGTTTCATAACATCAGTAGGTACATATTCCTAATTCAGTTATACCAAACAATATCACAATAATCAGATGCATTTCTTTACCTTACAACTCATACAAAGTACACAAACATTTAAATATCCATGCTCTGACATATGCATACATTCATAGTAACTGATCTTACATACTTTACCATTTTCCAAATTCACAGTTCAAGCATGTGTAAATTCTAACCTAATGCATTAATAAATACACTGGTTTACTATGAAGTGACCTATCAGCAAATAATAATAATAATAATAATAATAATAATAATAATAATAATAATAATAATATCAATGAGGACTTTGTATAGCGCCTAATCTTAAGAAACTCTAAGCGCTTTACAACATTACACAGCACCTATAAGATAAAAAAAAAACATATAATGATATGATTACAAACACAAACACCTTGAAATTAGAAAACATAGAAAAAACATGCTGAGAATATTTAAGGTAGGAAACATTATTAGGTCTTTAGGTTTGTTCTTGCAGTTGAAATAAGTGAGTGGGGTCACTGTGTCTTTGTGACTCAGTGCCAATTCATTCCACGTTGCTCGGCCCTGGTATGCAAAAGAACGCTGTCCATATGACTTTGTTTTCATAGTGGAAATAATGAGTATACGATTGTCAGAAGAGGAGCGTAAGTATCTTGGTGGTGTGTACACATGGGTGAGGTCGGATAGGTATATGATGGACTAGGGTCCGTCAGTGACACGTAGCACAGAGAACACATTTTGTGTTTGATTCTGGATCGAATGGATAGCCAGTGTAGGGTACAGATCAGCGGAGAGGTGTGCTCTGATCGTGGTACTCTAAGTGTGATCCGAGCAGCTGTGTTTTGAACTTTTTGAAGTTTCTGGAGTAGATATTGAGATGAACCAGACAGAACTGAGTTACGATAGTCCAGTCTTGAAAGTACTAATGAACACACAAGTGGCATCAACTGAACGATATTTGCGAATGGAGCTGATGCGTCTCAGCTCAAGATATGCAGCCTTGCATATGTTCATGACATGTTGGTGCAATGTGAGAGTACTGTCCAGAGTAAGAACTAGGTTTTGTACTGATTGTGTGAATTTAATGTTGGTGTTGCTGATATTTATTGTTTGAGGTCAAGGATTTGAATGAGAAAGTCTTTGTGTTGTGATCAGAATGGCCTCAGTTTTATCATCATTCATGTGCAGCTTGTTACATGTCATCCATGCTTTCACATCAGAAATGCACTTCTCTACACCTTGGATGGTAGCATCAACTTCAGTTGGGTGGCTAGATTTGTATATTTGGGTGTTATCAGCGTACAATCGGTGAGACACTGGATGATGATCTATGACACTTGAGAACGGCTGAGTCTACAGAATGAAGAGAACAGGTCCAAGAACAGACCCTTGTGGAACACCACAACATAGATCAACTGGGCTGGAGTGTATTCCATTTGCAGACACAATTTGTGTCCTGTTGACCAAGTAGGACTTGAACTACAGTAAGGCTGTATCATGAATGCCAAATACATGCTGGAGACGGTGAAGTAATATATCATGGTCTATTATGTCAAATGCTGCAGACAAATCAAGGAAGGCGAGGACTGTAATCTTTCCGCTATCCAAAGCAGAGAGAATATCATTAACTACTTTTAGAAAAGTAGTTTCAGTACTGTGGCAAGGGCGATATGCAGATTGTACATTGCTAAAAAGACTGTTTGAATTCAGATGAGATACAAGCTGGGATAGAACAACCTTTTCTAAGATTTTTTATATGAATGGGAGATTAGAAACTGTTATACGGTGAGTTAGCAGAAGGCGCACGACTGACTGGACGACCACGTCTGCGCTACAAAGATGTTTGCAAGAAGGACATGAAGACGGCCAACATCAATGTCAACGTCTGGAAGAGCTGTGCTAACGACCATTCCACCTGGCGCCTAGCTGTCAGACAGGGCGTTCAAAAAGCCGAGGAAGACAGGAACATAAAGCAAGCTGAAAAGAGAGCTAGAAAGAAAGAGAAACAACACCTCACTCTGGAGCTACACCATCGTCTTCCATAGACTGACGTATGCCAAGATTATAGTACATACATATTTAGTTACCTGAGTGAATAATCAAACTAGCCTTGCATTTTG
This sequence comes from Sinohyriopsis cumingii, assembly GCA_028554795.2. Classification (NCBI taxonomy): domain Eukaryota; kingdom Metazoa; phylum Mollusca; class Bivalvia; order Unionida; family Unionidae; genus Sinohyriopsis; species Sinohyriopsis cumingii. The sequence goes on from CM068835.1 coordinate 86,633,686, forward strand.
ATTGATCTAAACTTTCGTAAGGTATGTCAGTATATAAGACCATACTCACATGCACTTAGCACAGTTCGGAAAGTTGAATAAAAACTTGAGAGTTCATCAAGTACTTTTCCATTACAATATTAATTCTCAAAACAACAAAGATTATTAAAACTAATTTTGAACTAAATCTATGCTTGAAAGGAATAAGCAAAAGACGTCAAAAAAGGAGAACCCATAACACTTGATTTGTTAATGAAAATTTTACTTTGTTTTACTTTACTAGTCCTAAATATTCTAAATATTAGTGCCTATTTTTATTTGATTTATTTCTTATTATCAATCAAATTCAATTTGATACTACTACAGGTACCAAGTTAAATTTAAAATTTAATAAAGTGTTTTTAACAGAGTAAAGTATTTTGATATATTTTACTTCTTTGCAGAATGCAGACAAAAATGAATCAGTTTTGACATGGAACATTAAAAATACCAGTGATTTGATCAAAATGGTAATTGTATGTTCAGTTTCATCATTTAGACACATGTACATTTTCGTTCCAGGAAATCTGAAATCGCCTATTTTTACTTTGCCCAAATGCAGAATAAACATACATCTGTCTCAAAATACATTTAAACAACATGCATACATTTCTTGGACTTTTTATATCTGTCAAAAAAACTCGTGTTTTTTTCTCACTCACTTTCCTTTGACCTGATGATGTACAAGGTTTAAGTGATAAATTGTGTGTCTGTAAAAAAAATTAATCGATACATGCTTAGCAGTTTTCATGAATAATATATTTCCTCAGTACTGGAGAAATATGTCACGATTGTATCAGGCTCAATTGCCAAATATATAACAGATATAAAGACCTGAACAGTACAGCCCTTTCCTGGGATCACTATTAGCTGTATAGCATACACACTGTATGTTGTGAAATCAGTCAAAAATAAATATCACAATTTTTATATTATCTACCATGTCAGAACAAATAATATAGAAAGTCAACAAATTTGTATTATTTACTCTGAATGTACCTATTTAAAAGCTACAAGGAAAAGTCTTCAAACACAAAAGTCATTGTATCATCTGTTCTTCTCTGACCAAAATATGACCACTTATAAGGCAGACAATTTTTAGAAATAGATGTTTGAAAATTAATTTATGTTTAGATCAGCAGGTCAAGTTTATAGTCTCCTATAAACCTTTTCATTACAAAGGTAAAATAAAATGGGAATTGTTTGCCAGCAGAGATGAAAGTCTTTATTTTGAGGGAACCGCTCATTCTTGGCATTTGGTTATTCACGTCACTGTACATATGCGAGTTTAACTAGAATCATAAACTGCTTTTTTAATTCATGATACTTTGTTAGTTACATTAATTTCAGTGGCTACCAATACACCAAAGAAACATTATTCTGTGTAATTACGTGACTTTCAGGTGATGATTTGATCCCTGGTTTGAACAGGCGTTTGCATAAAGCGACTTGATATTGAACTTTGATTCTTTACTAGATGATCTAGAACTATTGGGGCACATTTTTATGGCTCAATGTCTGTGTGTTAGTGTGTACTGGGACACTTTTTTATGGCTCATGTCTGTGTGTTAGCGTCTACTAGGACACTTTTTTATGGCTCATGTCTGTGTGTTAGTGTGTACTGGGACACTTTTTATGGCTCATATCTTGTGTTAGCGTCTACTAGGACACTTTTTAATGGCTCATGTATGTGTGTTAGTGTGTACTGGGACACTTTATGGCTCACGTCTGTGTGTTAGTGTGTACTGGGACACTTTTTATGGCTCATGTATGTGTGTTAGCGGCTTCTAGGACACTGTGTGTGTTAGTCTGTGTGCTAGTGTGTACTGGGACACATTTTTATGGCTCATGTATGTGTGTTAGCGTCTACTAGGACACTGTTTTATAGCTCATGTATGTGTGTTAGTGTGTACTGGGACACTTTTTGATGGCTCATGTCTGTGTGCTAGTGTGTACTGGGACACTTTGATGGCTCATGTCTGTGTTAGTGTGTACTCTGACACTTCTGTGGCTCATATCTATGTTAGTGTGTACTGGGACACTTTTTGATGGCTCATGTCTGTGTGCTAGTGTGTGCTGGGACACTTTGATGGCTCATGTCTGTGTTAGTGTGTACTCTGACACTTCTGTGGCTCATGTCTATGTTAGTGTGTACTGGGATACTTTGATGGCTCATGTTTGTGTGCTAGTGTGTACAGTGACACTTTTTGATGGCTGATGTTTGTGTGCTAGTGTGTACAGTGACACTTTTTGATGGCTCATGTCTGTGTTAGTGTGTACTCTGACATTTTAGTGGCTCATGTCTGTGTGTTAGTGTGTACTGGGACACTTTGATGGCTCATGTTTGTGTGCTAGTGTGTACTGGGACACTTTTTGATAGCTCATGTCTGTGTGCTAGTGTGTACTGGGACACTTTGATGGCTCATGTCTGTGTTAGTGTGTACTCTGACATTTTAGTGGCTCATGTATGTGTGTTAGTGTGTACTGAGACACTTTTTGATGGTTCATGTTTGTATGCTAGTGTGTACTGGGACACCTTTTGCTGGTTCATGTCTGTGCTAGTGTGTACTCGGACACTTTTTGATGGCTCATGTCTGTGTGTTAGTGTATACTGGGAAACTTTTTGATGGCTCATTTTTGTGCATTAGTGTGTAATCGGACACTTTTGATGGCTTGTGATGATTGTTATGGTTGGGGTTAGGTGCTCCGGATATTTTATTTAAACTATTATAGAAGTCCCATCCAGGCTCTATTTTGTTAGAAGTTAAATTTAGTGAAAAGTAAATGTAAAGCTCCGAGCCCCAAGTCGACAATACCGATGGTTAGATGGCTGAATGTAAATAAAGGTTGAAATTCAATGAATAACAATTTAATAACAATTCAGTAATCAAATGACTCAAATTTCTAATTACACTCCTTCCGCTCAACCCTTTGATAAGTCTATTTCATCACTTGATTAGCAGTGTGTGATTGATATCCACCTGTCCTTGTATTTCTACTCATCTGTTTTATCCTTTCTCTCTCCTATTTCTCCCTATTCCTTCTCCTCTTCCTCCCCAAACCTTCCTCCTCCTCAACTTTCTCTAGACCCCTTCCCCTCCTCCTCAACTTTCTCCCCCACGACTGCACTTCTGTCGACTTCAACTGTTTTGGCTAGTCTCACTTCCGTCTCCAGCTCTTGAAGACTCGGGACTCAATAGAACTGGAAGTTCTGTGTTCCCTAAAAAGCTTCCTGTGAAAACACAAGGACGGTACAGTCGTTTTCCTTAGCCCTCTCATCTCTCAGTACACACAGCCTCTCGTCAGATAACGGATATTATGTTTCTTCAGTCACGCATTCATACACATCGAGATACCCATATGTTCTTGTATGGTAAAACAAACGTCATAATACAGCACGGTATCAATTACTTCTTATACATACATCAATTAGTTTCATAACATCAGTAGGTACATATTCCTAATTCAGTTATACCAAACAATATCACAATAATCAGATGCATTTCTTTACCTTACAACTCATACAAAGTACACAAACATTTAAATATCCATGCTCTGACATATGCATACATTCATAGTAACTGATCTTACATACTTTACCATTTTCCAAATTCACAGTTCAAGCATGTGTAAATTCTAACCTAATGCATTAATAAATACACTGGTTTACTATGAAGTGACCTATCAGCAAATAATAATAATAATAATAATAATAATAATAATAATAATAATAATAATAATATCAATGAGGACTTTGTATAGCGCCTAATCTTAAGAAACTCTAAGCGCTTTACAACATTACACAGCACCTATAAGATAAAAAAAAAACATATAATGATATGATTACAAACACAAACACCTTGAAATTAGAAAACATAGAAAAAACATGCTGAGAATATTTAAGGTAGGAAACATTATTAGGTCTTTAGGTTTGTTCTTGCAGTTGAAATAAGTGAGTGGGGTCACTGTGTCTTTGTGACTCAGTGCCAATTCATTCCACGTTGCTCGGCCCTGGTATGCAAAAGAACGCTGTCCATATGACTTTGTTTTCATAGTGGAAATAATGAGTATACGATTGTCAGAAGAGGAGCGTAAGTATCTTGGTGGTGTGTACACATGGGTGAGGTCGGATAGGTATATGATGGACTAGGGTCCGTCAGTGACACGTAGCACAGAGAACACATTTTGTGTTTGATTCTGGATCGAATGGATAGCCAGTGTAGGGTACAGATCAGCGGAGAGGTGTGCTCTGATCGTGGTACTCTAAGTGTGATCCGAGCAGCTGTGTTTTGAACTTTTTGAAGTTTCTGGAGTAGATATTGAGATGAACCAGACAGAACTGAGTTACGATAGTCCAGTCTTGAAAGTACTAATGAACACACAAGTGGCATCAACTGAACGATATTTGCGAATGGAGCTGATGCGTCTCAGCTCAAGATATGCAGCCTTGCATATGTTCATGACATGTTGGTGCAATGTGAGAGTACTGTCCAGAGTAAGAACTAGGTTTTGTACTGATTGTGTGAATTTAATGTTGGTGTTGCTGATATTTATTGTTTGAGGTCAAGGATTTGAATGAGAAAGTCTTTGTGTTGTGATCAGAATGGCCTCAGTTTTATCATCATTCATGTGCAGCTTGTTACATGTCATCCATGCTTTCACATCAGAAATGCACTTCTCTACACCTTGGATGGTAGCATCAACTTCAGTTGGGTGGCTAGATTTGTATATTTGGGTGTTATCAGCGTACAATCGGTGAGACACTGGATGATGATCTATGACACTTGAGAACGGCTGAGTCTACAGAATGAAGAGAACAGGTCCAAGAACAGACCCTTGTGGAACACCACAACATAGATCAACTGGGCTGGAGTGTATTCCATTTGCAGACACAATTTGTGTCCTGTTGACCAAGTAGGACTTGAACTACAGTAAGGCTGTATCATGAATGCCAAATACATGCTGGAGACGGTGAAGTAATATATCATGGTCTATTATGTCAAATGCTGCAGACAAATCAAGGAAGGCGAGGACTGTAATCTTTCCGCTATCCAAAGCAGAGAGAATATCATTAACTACTTTTAGAAAAGTAGTTTCAGTACTGTGGCAAGGGCGATATGCAGATTGTACATTGCTAAAAAGACTGTTTGAATTCAGATGAGATACAAGCTGGGATAGAACAACCTTTTCTAAGATTTTTTATATGAATGGGAGATTAGAAACTGTTATACGGTGAGTTAGCAGAAGGCGCACGACTGACTGGACGACCACGTCTGCGCTACAAAGATGTTTGCAAGAAGGACATGAAGACGGCCAACATCAATGTCAACGTCTGGAAGAGCTGTGCTAACGACCATTCCACCTGGCGCCTAGCTGTCAGACAGGGCGTTCAAAAAGCCGAGGAAGACAGGAACATAAAGCAAGCTGAAAAGAGAGCTAGAAAGAAAGAGAAACAACACCTCACTCTGGAGCTACACCATCGTCTTCCATAGACTGACGTATGCCAAGATTATAGTACATACATATTTAGTTACCTGAGTGAATAATCAAACTAGCCTTGCATTTTGATTGATCTAAACTTTCGTAAGGTATGTCAGTATATAAGACCATACTCACATGCACTTAGCACAGTTCGGAAAGTTGAATAAAAACTTGAGAGTTCATCAAGTACTTTTCCATTACAATATTAATTCTCAAAACAACAAAGATTATTAAAACTAATTTTGAACTAAATCTATGCTTGAAAGGAATAAGCAAAAGACGTCAAAAAAGGAGAACCCATAACACTTGATTTGTTAATGAAAATTTTACTTTGTTTTACTTTACTAGTCCTAAATATTCTAAATATTAGTGCCTATTTTTATTTGATTTATTTCTTATTATCAATCAAATTCAATTTGATACTACTACAGGTACCAAGTTAAATTTAAAATTTAATAAAGTGTTTTTAACAGAGTAAAGTATTTTGATATATTTTACTTCTTTGCAGAATGCAGACAAAAATGAATCAGTTTTGACATGGAACATTAAAAATACCAGTGATTTGATCAAAATGGTAATTGTATGTTCAGTTTCATCATTTAGACACATGTACATTTTCGTTCCAGGAAATCTGAAATCGCCTATTTTTACTTTGCCCAAATGCAGAATAAACATACATCTGTCTCAAAATACATTTAAACAACATGCATACATTTCTTGGACTTTTTATATCTGTCAAAAAAACTCGTGTTTTTTTCTCACTCACTTTCCTTTGACCTGATGATGTACAAGGTTTAAGTGATAAATTGTGTGTCTGTAAAAAAAATTAATCGATACATGCTTAGCAGTTTTCATGAATAATATATTTCCTCAGTACTGGAGAAATATGTCACGATTGTATCAGGCTCAATTGCCAAATATATAACAGATATAAAGACCTGAACAGTACAGCCCTTTCCTGGGATCACTATTAGCTGTATAGCATACACACTGTATGTTGTGAAATCAGTCAAAAATAAATATCACAATTTTTATATTATCTACCATGTCAGAACAAATAATATAGAAAGTCAACAAATTTGTATTATTTACTCTGAATGTACCTATTTAAAAGCTACAAGGAAAAGTCTTCAAACACAAAAGTCATTGTATCATCTGTTCTTCTCTGACCAAAATATGACCACTTATAAGGCAGACAATTTTTAGAAATAGATGTTTGAAAATTAATTTATGTTTAGATCAGCAGGTCAAGTTTATAGTCTCCTATAAACCTTTTCATTACAAAGGTAAAATAAAATGGGAATTGTTTGCCAGCAGAGATGAAAGTCTTTATTTTGAGGGAACCGCTCATTCTTGGCATTTGGTTATTCACGTCACTGTACATATGCGAGTTTAACTAGAATCATAAACTGCTTTTTTAATTCATGATACTTTGTTAGTTACATTAATTTCAGTGGCTACCAATACACCAAAGAAACATTATTCTGTGTAATTACGTGACTTTCAGGTGATGATTTGATCCCTGGTTTGAACAGGCGTTTGCATAAAGCGACTTGATATTGAACTTTGATTCTTTACTAGATGATCTAGAACTATTGGGGCACATTTTTATGGCTCAATGTCTGTGTGTTAGTGTGTACTGGGACACTTTTTTATGGCTCATGTCTGTGTGTTAGCGTCTACTAGGACACTTTTTTATGGCTCATGTCTGTGTGTTAGTGTGTACTGGGACACTTTTTATGGCTCATATCTTGTGTTAGCGTCTACTAGGACACTTTTTAATGGCTCATGTATGTGTGTTAGTGTGTACTGGGACACTTTATGGCTCACGTCTGTGTGTTAGTGTGTACTGGGACACTTTTTATGGCTCATGTATGTGTGTTAGCGGCTTCTAGGACACTGTGTGTGTTAGTCTGTGTGCTAGTGTGTACTGGGACACATTTTTATGGCTCATGTATGTGTGTTAGCGTCTACTAGGACACTGTTTTATAGCTCATGTATGTGTGTTAGTGTGTACTGGGACACTTTTTGATGGCTCATGTCTGTGTGCTAGTGTGTACTGGGACACTTTGATGGCTCATGTCTGTGTTAGTGTGTACTCTGACACTTCTGTGGCTCATATCTATGTTAGTGTGTACTGGGACACTTTTTGATGGCTCATGTCTGTGTGCTAGTGTGTGCTGGGACACTTTGATGGCTCATGTCTGTGTTAGTGTGTACTCTGACACTTCTGTGGCTCATGTCTATGTTAGTGTGTACTGGGATACTTTGATGGCTCATGTTTGTGTGCTAGTGTGTACAGTGACACTTTTTGATGGCTGATGTTTGTGTGCTAGTGTGTACAGTGACACTTTTTGATGGCTCATGTCTGTGTTAGTGTGTACTCTGACATTTTAGTGGCTCATGTCTGTGTGTTAGTGTGTACTGGGACACTTTGATGGCTCATGTTTGTGTGCTAGTGTGTACTGGGACACTTTTTGATAGCTCATGTCTGTGTGCTAGTGTGTACTGGGACACTTTGATGGCTCATGTCTGTGTTAGTGTGTACTCTGACATTTTAGTGGCTCATGTATGTGTGTTAGTGTGTACTGAGACACTTTTTGATGGTTCATGTTTGTATGCTAGTGTGTACTGGGACACCTTTTGCTGGTTCATGTCTGTGCTAGTGTGTACTCGGACACTTTTTGATGGCTCATGTCTGTGTGTTAGTGTATACTGGGAAACTTTTTGATGGCTCATTTTTGTGCATTAGTGTGTAATCGGACACTTTTGATGGCTTGTGATGATTGTTATGGTTGGGGTTAGGTGCTCCGGATATTTTATTTAAACTATTATAGAAGTCCCATCCAGGCTCTATTTTGTTAGAAGTTAAATTTAGTGAAAAGTAAATGTAAAGCTCCGAGCCCCAAGTCGACAATACCGATGGTTAGATGGCTGAATGTAAATAAAGGTTGAAATTCAATGAATAACAATTTAATAACAATTCAGTAATCAAATGACTCAAATTTCTAATTACACTCCTTCCGCTCAACCCTTTGATAAGTCTATTTCATCACTTGATTAGCAGTGTGTGATTGATATCCACCTGTCCTTGTATTTCTACTCATCTGTTTTATCCTTTCTCTCTCCTATTTCTCCCTATTCCTTCTCCTCTTCCTCCCCAAACCTTCCTCCTCCTCAACTTTCTCTAGACCCCTTCCCCTCCTCCTCAACTTTCTCCCCCACGACTGCACTTCTGTCGACTTCAACTGTTTTGGCTAGTCTCACTTCCGTCTCCAGCTCTTGAAGACTCGGGACTCAATAGAACTGGAAGTTCTGTGTTCCCTAAAAAGCTTCCTGTGAAAACACAAGGACGGTACAGTCGTTTTCCTTAGCCCTCTCATCTCTCAGTACACACAGCCTCTCGTCAGATAACGGATATTATGTTTCTTCAGTCACGCATTCATACACATCGAGATACCCATATGTTCTTGTATGGTAAAACAAACGTCATAATACAGCACGGTATCAATTACTTCTTATACATACATCAATTAGTTTCATAACATCAGTAGGTACATATTCCTAATTCAGTTATACCAAACAATATCACAATAATCAGATGCATTTCTTTACCTTACAACTCATACAAAGTACACAAACATTTAAATATCCATGCTCTGACATATGCATACATTCATAGTAACTGATCTTACATACTTTACCATTTTCCAAATTCACAGTTCAAGCATGTGTAAATTCTAACCTAATGCATTAATAAATACACTGGTTTACTATGAAGTGACCTATCAGCAAATAATAATAATAATAATAATAATAATAATAATAATAATAATAATAATATCAATGAGGACTTTGTATAGCGCCTAATCTTAAGAAACTCTAAGCGCTTTACAACATTACACAGCACCTATAAGATAAAAAAAAAACATATAATGATATGATTACAAACACAAACACCTTGAAATTAGAAAACATAGAAAAAACATGCTGAGAATATTTAAGGTAGGAAACATTATTAGGTCTTTAGGTTTGTTCTTGCAGTTGAAATAAGTGAGTGGGGTCACTGTGTCTTTGTGACTCAGTGCCAATTCATTCCACGTTGCTCGGCCCTGGTATGCAAAAGAACGCTGTCCATATGACTTTGTTTTCATAGTGGAAATAATGAGTATACGATTGTCAGAAGAGGAGCGTAAGTATCTTGGTGGTGTGTACACATGGGTGAGGTCGGATAGGTATATGATGGACTAGGGTCCGTCAGTGACACGTAGCACAGAGAACACATTTTGTGTTTGATTCTGGATCGAATGGATAGCCAGTGTAGGGTACAGATCAGCGGAGAGGTGTGCTCTGATCGTGGTACTCTAAGTGTGATCCGAGCAGCTGTGTTTTGAACTTTTTGAAGTTTCTGGAGTAGATATTGAGATGAACCAGACAGAACTGAGTTACGATAGTCCAGTCTTGAAAGTACTAATGAACACACAAGTGGCATCAACTGAACGATATTTGCGAATGGAGCTGATGCGTCTCAGCTCAAGATATGCAGCCTTGCATATGTTCATGACATGTTGGTGCAATGTGAGAGTACTGTCCAGAGTAAGAACTAGGTTTTGTACTGATTGTGTGAATTTAATGTTGGTGTTGCTGATATTTATTGTTTGAGGTCAAGGATTTGAATGAGAAAGTCTTTGTGTTGTGATCAGAATGGCCTCAGTTTTATCATCATTCATGTGCAGCTTGTTACATGTCATCCATGCTTTCACATCAGAAATGCACTTCTCTACACCTTGGATGGTAGCATCAACTTCAGTTGGGTGGCTAGATTTGTATATTTGGGTGTTATCAGCGTACAATCGGTGAGACACTGGATGATGATCTATGACACTTGAGAACGGCTGAGTCTACAGAATGAAGAGAACAGGTCCAAGAACAGACCCTTGTGGAACACCACAACATAGATCAACTGGGCTGGAGTGTATTCCATTTGCAGACACAATTTGTGTCCTGTTGACCAAGTAGGACTTGAACTACAGTAAGGCTGTATCATGAATGCCAAATACATGCTGGAGACGGTGAAGTAATATATCATGGTCTATTATGTCAAATGCTGCAGACAAATCAAGGAAGGCGAGGACTGTAATCTTTCCGCTATCCAAAGCAGAGAGAATATCATTAACTACTTTTAGAAAAGTAGTTTCAGTACTGTGGCAAGGGCGATATGCAGATTGTACATTGCTAAAAAGACTGTTTGAATTCAGATGAGATACAAGCTGGGATAGAACAACCTTTTCTAAGATTTTTTATATGAATGGGAGATTAGAAACTGTTATACGGTGAGTTAGCAGAAGGCGCACGACTGACTGGACGACCACGTCTGCGCTACAAAGATGTTTGCAAGAAGGACATGAAGACGGCCAACATCAATGTCAACGTCTGGAAGAGCTGTGCTAACGACCATTCCACCTGGCGCCTAGCTGTCAGACAGGGCGTTCAAAAAGCCGAGGAAGACAGGAACATAAAGCAAGCTGAAAAGAGAGCTAGAAAGAAAGAGAAACAACACCTCACTCTGGAGCTACACCATCGTCTTCCATAGACTGACGTATGCCAAGATTATAGTACATACATATTTAGTTACCTGAGTGAATAATCAAACTAGCCTTGCATTTTGATTGATCTAAACTTTCGTAAGGTATGTCAGTATATAAGACCATACTCACATGCACTTAGCACAGTTCGGAAAGTTGAATAAAAACTTGAGAGTTCATCAAGTACTTTTCCATTACAATATTAATTCTCAAAACAACAAAGATTATTAAAACTAATTTTGAACTAAATCTATGCTTGAAAGGAATAAGCAAAAGACGTCAAAAAAGGAGAACCCATAACACTTGATTTGTTAATGAAAATTTTACTTTGTTTTACTTTACTAGTCCTAAATATTCTAAATATTAGTGCCTATTTTTATTTGATTTATTTCTTATTATCAATCAAATTCAATTTGATACTACTACAGGTACCAAGTTAAATTTAAAATTTAATAAAGTGTTTTTAACAGAGTAAAGTGTTTTGATATATTTTACTTCTTTGCAGAATGCAGACAAAAATGAATCAGTTTTGACATGGAACATTAAAAATACCAGTGATTTGATCAAAATGGTAATTGTATGTTCAGTTTCATCATTTAGACACATGTACATTTTCGTTCCAGGAAATCTGAAATCGCCTATTTTTACTTTGCCCAAATGCAGAATAAACATACATCTGTCTCAAAATACATTTAAACAACATGCATACATTTCTTGGACTTTTTATATCTGTCAAAAAAACTCGTGTTTTTTTCTCACTCACTTTCCTTTGACCTGATGATGTACAAGGTTTAAGTGATAAATTGTGTGTCTGTAAAAAAAATTAATCGATACATGCTTAGCAGTTTTCATGAATAATATATTTCCTCAGTACTGGAGAAATATGTCACGATTGTATCAGGCTCAATTGCCAAATATATAACAGATATAAAGACCTGAACAGTACAGCCCTTTCCTGGGATCACTATTAGCTGTATAGCATACACACTGTATGTTGTGAAATCAGTCAAAAATAAATATCACAATTTTTATATTATCTACCATGTCAGAACAAATAATATAGAAAGTCAACAAATTTGTATTATTTACTCTGAATGTACCTATTTAAAAGCTACAAGGAAAAGTCTTCAAACACAAAAGTCATTGTATCATCTGTTCTTCTCTGACCAAAATATGACCACTTATAAGGCAGACAATTTTTAGAAATAGATGTTTGAAAATTAATTTATGTTTAGATCAGCAGGTCAAGTTTATAGTCTCCTATAAACCTTTTCATTACAAAGGTAAAATAAAATGGGAATTGTTTGCCAGCAGAGATGAAAGTCTTTATTTTGAGGGAACCGCTCATTCTTGGCATTTGGTTATTCACGTCACTGTACATATGCGAGTTTAACTAGAATCATAAACTGCTTTTTTAATTCATGATACTTTGTTAGTTACATTAATTTCAGTGGCTACCAATACACCAAAGAAACATTATTCTGTGTAATTACGTGACTTTCAGGTGATGATTTGATCCCTGGTTTGAACAGGCGTTTGCATAAAGCGACTTGATATTGAACTTTGATTCTTTACTAGATGATCTAGAACTATTGGGGCACATTTTTATGGCTCAATGTCTGTGTGTTAGTGTGTACTGGGACACTTTTTTATGGCTCATGTCTGTGTGTTAGCGTCTACTAGGACACTTTTTTATGGCTCATGTCTGTGTGTTAGTGTGTACTGGGACACTTTTTATGGCTCATATCTTGTGTTAGCGTCTACTAGGACACTTTTTAATGGCTCATGTATGTGTGTTAGTGTGTACTGGGACACTTTATGGCTCACGTCTGTGTGTTAGTGTGTACTGGGACACTTTTTATGGCTCATGTATGTGTGTTAGCGGCTTCTAGGACACTGTGTGTGTTAGTCTGTGTGCTAGTGTGTACTGGGACACATTTTTATGGCTCATGTATGTGTGTTAGCGTCTACTAGGACACTGTTTTATAGCTCATGTATGTGTGTTAGTGTGTACTGGGACACTTTTTGATGGCTCATGTCTGTGTGCTAGTGTGTACTGGGACACTTTGATGGCTCATGTCTGTGTTAGTGTGTACTCTGACACTTCTGTGGCTCATATCTATGTTAGTGTGTACTGGGACACTTTTTGATGGCTCATGTCTGTGTGCTAGTGTGTGCTGGGACACTTTGATGGCTCATGTCTGTGTTAGTGTGTACTCTGACACTTCTGTGGCTCATGTCTATGTTAGTGTGTACTGGGATACTTTGATGGCTCATGTTTGTGTGCTAGTGTGTACAGTGACACTTTTTGATGGCTGATGTTTGTGTGCTAGTGTGTACAGTGACACTTTTTGATGGCTCATGTCTGTGTTAGTGTGTACTCTGACATTTTAGTGGCTCATGTCTGTGTGTTAGTGTGTACTGGGACACTTTGATGGCTCATGTTTGTGTGCTAGTGTGTACTGGGACACTTTTTGATAGCTCATGTCTGTGTGCTAGTGTGTACTGGGACACTTTGATGGCTCATGTCTGTGTTAGTGTGTACTCTGACATTTTAGTGGCTCATGTATGTGTGTTAGTGTGTACTGAGACACTTTTTGATGGCTCATGTTTGTATGCTAGTGTGTACTGGGACACCTTTTGCTGGTTCATGTCTGTGCTAGTGTGTACTCGGACACTTTTTGATGGCTCATGTCTGTGTGTTAGTGTATACTGGGAAACTTTTTGATGGCTCATTTTTGTGCATTAGTGTGTAATCGGACACTTTTGATGGCTTGTGATGATTGTTATGGTTGGGGTTAGGTGCTCCGGATATTTTATTTAAACTATTATAGAAGTCCCATCCAGGCTCTATTTTGTTAGAAGTTAAATTTAGTGAAAAGTAAATGTAAAGCTCCGAGCCCCAAGTCGACAATACCGATGGTTAGATGGCTGAATGTACAAAAAGGTTGAAATTCAATGAATAACAATTTAATAACAATTCAGTAATCAAATGACTCAAATTTCTAATTACACTCCTTCCGCTCAACCCTTTGATAAGTCTATTTCATCACTTGATTAGCAGTGTGTGATTGATATCCACCTGTCCTTGTATTTCTACTCATCTGTTTTATCCTTTCTCTCTCCTATTTCTCCCTATTCCTTCTCCTCTTCCTCCCCAAACCTTCCTCCTCCTCAACTTTCTCTAGACCCCTTCCCCTCCTCCTCAACTTTCTCCCCCACGACTGCACTTCTGTCGACTTCAACTGTTTTGGCTAGTCTCACTTCCGTCTCCAGCTCTTGAAGACTCGGGACTCAATAGAACTGGAAGTTCTGTGTTCCCTAAAAAGCTTCCTGTGAAAACACAAGGACGGTACAGTCGTTTTCCTTAGCCCTCTCATCTCTCAGTACACACAGCCTCTCGTCAGATAACGGATATTATGTTTCTTCAGTCACGCATTCATACACATCGAGATACCCATATGTTCTTGTATGGTAAAACAAACGTCATAATACAGCACGGTATCAATTACTTCTTATACATACATCAATTAGTTTCATAACATCAGTAGGTACATATTCCTAATTCAGTTATACCAAACAATATCACAATAATCAGATGCATTTCTTTACCTTACAACTCATACAAAGTACACAAACATTTAAATATCCATGCTCTGACATATGCATACATTCATAGTAACTGATCTTACATACTTTACCATTTTCCAAATTCACAGTTCAAGCATGTGTAAATTCTAACCTAATGCATTAATAAATACACTGGTTTACTATGAAGTGACCTATCAGCAAATAATAATAATAATAATAATAATAATAATAATAATAATAATAATAATAATATCAATGAGGACTTTGTATAGCGCCTAATCTTAAGAAACTCTAAGCGCTTTACAACATTACACAGCACCTATAAGATAAAAAAAAAACATATAATGATATGATTACAAACACAAACACCTTGAAATTAGAAAACATAGAAAAAACATGCTGAGAATATTTAAGGTAGGAAACATTATTAGGTCTTTAGGTTTGTTCTTGCAGTTGAAATAAGTGAGTGGGGTCACTGTGTCTTTGTGACTCAGTGCCAATTCATTCCACGTTGCTCGGCCCTGGTATGCAAAAGAACGCTGTCCATATGACTTTGTTTTCATAGTGGAAATAATGAGTATACGATTGTCAGAAGAGGAGCGTAAGTATCTTGGTGGTGTGTACACATGGGTGAGGTCGGATAGGTATATGATGGACTAGGGTCCGTCAGTGACACGTAGCACAGAGAACACATTTTGTGTTTGATTCTGGATCGAATGGATAGCCAGTGTAGGGTACAGATCAGCGGAGAGGTGTGCTCTGATCGTGGTACTCTAAGTGTGATCCGAGCAGCTGTGTTTTGAACTTTTTGAAGTTTCTGGAGTAGATATTGAGATGAACCAGACAGAACTGAGTTACGATAGTCCAGTCTTGAAAGTACTAATGAACACACAAGTGGCATCAACTGAACGATATTTGCGAATGGAGCTGATGCGTCTCAGCTCAAGATATGCAGCCTTGCATATGTTCATGACATGTTGGTGCAATGTGAGAGTACTGTCCAGAGTAAGAACTAGGTTTTGTACTGATTGTGTGAATTTAATGTTGGTGTTGCTGATATTTATTGTTTGAGGTCAAGGATTTGAATGAGAAAGTCTTTGTGTTGTGATCAGAATGGCCTCAGTTTTATCATCATTCATGTGCAGCTTGTTACATGTCATCCATGCTTTCACATCAGAAATGCACTTCTCTACACCTTGGATGGTAGCATCAACTTCAGTTGGGTGGCTAGATTTGTATATTTGGGTGTTATCAGCGTACAATCGGTGAGACACTGGATGATGATCTATGACACTTGAGAACGGCTGAGTCTACAGAATGAAGAGAACAGGTCCAAGAACAGACCCTTGTGGAACACCACAACATAGATCAACTGGGCTGGAGTGTATTCCATTTGCAGACACAATTTGTGTCCTGTTGACCAAGTAGGACTTGAACTACAGTAAGGCTGTATCATGAATGCCAAATACATGCTGGAGACGGTGAAGTAATATATCATGGTCTATTATGTCAAATGCTGCAGACAAATCAAGGAAGGCGAGGACTGTAATCTTTCCGCTATCCAAAGCAGAGAGAATATCATTAACTACTTTTAGAAAAGTAGTTTCAGTACTGTGGCAAGGGCGATATGCAGATTGTACATTGCTAAAAAGACTGTTTGAATTCAGATGAGATACAAGCTGGGATAGAACAACCTTTTCTAAGATTTTTTATATGAATGGGAGATTAGAAACTGTTATACGGTGAGTTAGCAGAAGGCGCACGACTGACTGGACGACCACGTCTGCGCTACAAAGATGTTTGCAAGAAGGACATGAAGACGGCCAACATCAATGTCAACGTCTGGAAGAGCTGTGCTAACGACCATTCCACCTGGCGCCTAGCTGTCAGACAGGGCGTTCAAAAAGCCGAGGAAGACAGGAACATAAAGCAAGCTGAAAAGAGAGCTAGAAAGAAAGAGAAACAACACCTCACTCTGGAGCTACACCATCGTCTTCCATAGACTGACGTATGCCAAGATTATAGTACATACATATTTAGTTACCTGAGTGAATAATCAAACTAGCCTTGCATTTTGATTGATCTAAACTTTCGTAAGGTATGTCAGTATATAAGACCATACTCACATGCACTTAGCACAGTTCGGAAAGTTGAATAAAAACTTGAGAGTTCATCAAGTACTTTTCCATTACAATATTAATTCTCAAAACAACAAAGATTATTAAAACTAATTTTGAACTAAATCTATGCTTGAAAGGAATAAGCAAAAGACGTCAAAAAAGGAGAACCCATAACACTTGATTTGTTAATGAAAATTTTACTTTGTTTTACTTTACTAGTCCTAAATATTCTAAATATTAGTGCCTATTTTTATTTGATTTATTTCTTATTATCAATCAAATTCAATTTGATACTACTACAGGTACCAAGTTAAATTTAAAATTTAATAAAGTGTTTTTAACAGAGTAAAGTATTTTGATATATTTTACTTCTTTGCAGAATGCAGACAAAAATGAATCAGTTTTGACATGGAACATTAAAAATACCAGTGATTTGATCAAAATGGTAATTGTATGTTCAGTTTCATCATTTAGACACATGTACATTTTCGTTCCAGGAAATCTGAAATCGCCTATTTTTACTTTGCCCAAATGCAGAATAAACATACATCTGTCTCAAAATACATTTAAACAACATGCATACATTTCTTGGACTTTTTATATCTGTCAAAAAAACTCGTGTTTTTTTCTCACTCACTTTCCTTTGACCTGATGATGTACAAGGTTTAAGTGATAAATTGTGTGTCTGTAAAAAAAATTAATCGATACATGCTTAGCAGTTTTCATGAATAATATATTTCCTCAGTACTGGAGAAATATGTCACGATTGTATCAGGCTCAATTGCCAAATATATAACAGATATAAAGACCTGAACAGTACAGCCCTTTCCTGGGATCACTATTAGCTGTATAGCATACACACTGTATGTTGTGAAATCAGTCAAAAATAAATATCACAATTTTTATATTATCTACCATGTCAGAACAAATAATATAGAAAGTCAACAAATTTGTATTATTTACTCTGAATGTACCTATTTAAAAGCTACAAGGAAAAGTCTTCAAACACAAAAGTCATTGTATCATCTGTTCTTCTCTGACCAAAATATGACCACTTATAAGGCAGACAATTTTTAGAAATAGATGTTTGAAAATTAATTTATGTTTAGATCAGCAGGTCAAGTTTATAGTCTCCTATAAACCTTTTCATTACAAAGGTAAAATAAAATGGGAATTGTTTGCCAGCAGAGATGAAAGTCTTTATTTTGAGGGAACCGCTCATTCTTGGCATTTGGTTATTCACGTCACTGTACATATGCGAGTTTAACTAGAATCATAAACTGCTTTTTTAATTCATGATACTTTGTTAGTTACATTAATTTCAGTGGCTACCAATACACCAAAGAAACATTATTCTGTGTAATTACGTGACTTTCAGGTGATGATTTGATCCCTGGTTTGAACAGGCGTTTGCATAAAGCGACTTGATATTGAACTTTGATTCTTTACTAGATGATCTAGAACTATTGGGGCACATTTTTATGGCTCAATGTCTGTGTGTTAGTGTGTACTGGGACACTTTTTTATGGCTCATGTCTGTGTGTTAGCGTCTACTAGGACACTTTTTTATGGCTCATGTCTGTGTGTTAGTGTGTACTGGGACACTTTTTATGGCTCATATCTTGTGTTAGCGTCTACTAGGACACTTTTTAATGGCTCATGTATGTGTGTTAGTGTGTACTGGGACACTTTATGGCTCACGTCTGTGTGTTAGTGTGTACTGGGACACTTTTTATGGCTCATGTATGTGTGTTAGCGGCTTCTAGGACACTGTGTGTGTTAGTCTGTGTGCTAGTGTGTACTGGGACACATTTTTATGGCTCATGTATGTGTGTTAGCGTCTACTAGGACACTGTTTTATAGCTCATGTATGTGTGTTAGTGTGTACTGGGACACTTTTTGATGGCTCATGTCTGTGTGCTAGTGTGTACTGGGACACTTTGATGGCTCATGTCTGTGTTAGTGTGTACTCTGACACTTCTGTGGCTCATATCTATGTTAGTGTGTACTGGGACACTTTTTGATGGCTCATGTCTGTGTGCTAGTGTGTGCTGGGACACTTTGATGGCTCATGTCTGTGTTAGTGTGTACTCTGACACTTCTGTGGCTCATGTCTATGTTAGTGTGTACTGGGATACTTTGATGGCTCATGTTTGTGTGCTAGTGTGTACAGTGACACTTTTTGATGGCTGATGTTTGTGTGCTAGTGTGTACAGTGACACTTTTTGATGGCTCATGTCTGTGTTAGTGTGTACTCTGACATTTTAGTGGCTCATGTCTGTGTGTTAGTGTGTACTGGGACACTTTGATGGCTCATGTTTGTGTGCTAGTGTGTACTGGGACACTTTTTGATAGCTCATGTCTGTGTGCTAGTGTGTACTGGGACACTTTGATGGCTCATGTCTGTGTTAGTGTGTACTCTGACATTTTAGTGGCTCATGTATGTGTGTTAGTGTGTACTGAGACACTTTTTGATGGTTCATGTTTGTATGCTAGTGTGTACTGGGACACCTTTTGCTGGTTCATGTCTGTGCTAGTGTGTACTCGGACACTTTTTGATGGCTCATGTCTGTGTGTTAGTGTATACTGGGAAACTTTTTGATGGCTCATTTTTGTGCATTAGTGTGTAATCGGACACTTTTGATGGCTTGTGATGATTGTTATGGTTGGGGTTAGGTGCTCCGGATATTTTACTTAAACTATTATAGAAGTCCCATCCAGGCTCTATTTTGTTAGAAGTTAAATTTAGTGAAAAGTAAATGTAAAGCTCCGAGCCCCAAGTCGACAATACCGATGGTTAGATGGCTGAATGTAAATAAAGGTTGAAATTCAATGAATAACAATTTAATAACAATTCAGTAATCAAATGACTCAAATTTCTAATTACACTCCTTCCGCTCAACCCTTTGATAAGTCTATTTCATCACTTGATTAGCAGTGTGTGATTGATATCCACCTGTCCTTGTATTTCTACTCATCTGTTTTATCCTTTCTCTCTCCTATTTCTCCCTATTCCTTCTCCTCTTCCTCCCCAAACCTTCCTCCTCCTCAACTTTCTCTAGACCCCTTCCCCTCCTCCTCAACTTTCTCCCCCACGACTGCACTTCTGTCGACTTCAACTGTTTTGGCTAGTCTCACTTCCGTCTCCAGCTCTTGAAGACTCGGGACTCAATAGAACTGGAAGTTCTGTGTTCCCTAAAAAGCTTCCTGTGAAAACACAAGGACGGTACAGTCGTTTTCCTTAGCCCTCTCATCTCTCAGTACACACAGCCTCTCGTCAGATAACGGATATTATGTTTCTTCAGTCACGCATTCATACACATCGAGATACCCATATGTTCTTGTATGGTAAAACAAACGTCATAATACAGCACGGTATCAATTACTTCTTATACATACATCAATTAGTTTCATAACATCAGTAGGTACATATTCCTAATTCAGTTATACCAAACAATATCACAATAATCAGATGCATTTCTTTACCTTACAACTCATACAAAGTACACAAACATTTAAATATCCATGCTCTGACATATGCATACATTCATAGTAACTGATCTTACATACTTTACCATTTTCCAAATTCACAGTTCAAGCATGTGTAAATTCTAACCTAATGCATTAATAAATACACTGGTTTACTATGAAGTGACCTATCAGCAAATAATAATAATAATAATAATAATAATAATAATAATAATAATAATAATAATAATATCAATGAGGACTTTGTATAGCGCCTAATCTTAAGAAACTCTAAGCGCTTTACAACATTACACAGCACCTATAAGATAAAAAAAAAACATATAATGATATGATTACAAACACAAACACCTTGAAATTAGAAAACATAGAAAAAACATGCTGAGAATATTTAAGGTAGGAAACATTATTAGGTCTTTAGGTTTGTTCTTGCAGTTGAAATAAGTGAGTGGGGTCACTGTGTCTTTGTGACTCAGTGCCAATTCATTCCACGTTGCTCGGCCCTGGTATGCAAAAGAACGCTGTCCATATGACTTTGTTTTCATAGTGGAAATAATGAGTATACGATTGTCAGAAGAGGAGCGTAAGTATCTTGGTGGTGTGTACACATGGGTGAGGTCGGATAGGTATATGATGGACTAGGGTCCGTCAGTGACACGTAGCACAGAGAACACATTTTGTGTTTGATTCTGGATCGAATGGATAGCCAGTGTAGGGTACAGATCAGCGGAGAGGTGTGCTCTGATCGTGGTACTCTAAGTGTGATCCGAGCAGCTGTGTTTTGAACTTTTTGAAGTTTCTGGAGTAGATATTGAGATGAACCAGACAGAACTGAGTTACGATAGTCCAGTCTTGAAAGTACTAATGAACACACAAGTGGCATCAACTGAACGATATTTGCGAATGGAGCTGATGCGTCTCAGCTCAAGATATGCAGCCTTGCATATGTTCATGACATGTTGGTGCAATGTGAGAGTACTGTCCAGAGTAAGAACTAGGTTTTGTACTGATTGTGTGAATTTAATGTTGGTGTTGCTGATATTTATTGTTTGAGGTCAAGGATTTGAATGAGAAAGTCTTTGTGTTGTGATCAGAATGGCCTCAGTTTTATCATCATTCATGTGCAGCTTGTTACATGTCATCCATGCTTTCACATCAGAAATGCACTTCTCTACACCTTGGATGGTAGCATCAACTTCAGTTGGGTGGCTAGATTTGTATATTTGGGTGTTATCAGCGTACAATCGGTGAGACACTGGATGATGATCTATGACACTTGAGAACGGCTGAGTCTACAGAATGAAGAGAACAGGTCCAAGAACAGACCCTTGTGGAACACCACAACATAGATCAACTGGGCTGGAGTGTATTCCATTTGCAGACACAATTTGTGTCCTGTTGACCAAGTAGGACTTGAACTACAGTAAGGCTGTATCATGAATGCCAAATACATGCTGGAGACGGTGAAGTAATATATCATGGTCTATTATGTCAAATGCTGCAGACAAATCAAGGAAGGCGAGGACTGTAATCTTTCCGCTATCCAAAGCAGAGAGAATATCATTAACTACTTTTAGAAAAGTAGTTTCAGTACTGTGGCAAGGGCGATATGCAGATTGTACATTGCTAAAAAGACTGTTTGAATTCAGATGAGATACAAGCTGGGATAGAACAACCTTTTCTAAGATTTTTTATATGAATGGGAGATTAGAAACTGTTATACGGTGAGTTAGCAGAAGGCGCACGACTGACTGGACGACCACGTCTGCGCTACAAAGATGTTTGCAAGAAGGACATGAAGACGGCCAACATCAATGTCAACGTCTGGAAGAGCTGTGCTAACGACCATTCCACCTGGCGCCTAGCTGTCAGACAGGGCGTTCAAAAAGCCGAGGAAGACAGGAACATAAAGCAAGCTGAAAAGAGAGCTAGAAAGAAAGAGAAACAACACCTCACTCTGGAGCTACACCATCGTCTTCCATAGACTGACGTATGCCAAGATTATAGTACATACATATTTAGTTACCTGAGTGAATAATCAAACTAGCCTTGCATTTTGATTGATCTAAACTTTCGTAAGGTATGTCAGTATATAAGACCATACTCACATGCACTTAGCACAGTTCGGAAAGTTGAATAAAAACTTGAGAGTTCATCAAGTACTTTTCCATTACAATATTAATTCTCAAAACAACAAAGATTATTAAAACTAATTTTGAACTAAATCTATGCTTGAAAGGAATAAGCAAAAGACGTCAAAAAAGGAGAACCCATAACACTTGATTTGTTAATGAAAATTTTACTTTGTTTTACTTTACTAGTCCTAAATATTCTAAATATTAGTGCCTATTTTTATTTGATTTATTTCTTATTATCAATCAAATTCAATTTGATACTACTACAGGTACCAAGTTAAATTTAAAATTTAATAAAGTGTTTTTAACAGAGTAAAGTGTTTTGATATATTTTACTTCTTTGCAGAATGCAGACAAAAATGAATCAGTTTTGACATGGAACATTAAAAATACCAGTGATTTGATCAAAATGGTAATTGTATGTTCAGTTTCATCATTTAGACACATGTACATTTTCGTTCCAGGAAATCTGAAATCGCCTATTTTTACTTTGCCCAAATGCAGAATAAACATACATCTGTCTCAAAATACATTTAAACAACATGCATACATTTCTTGGACTTTTTATATCTGTCAAAAAAACTCGTGTTTTTTTCTCACTCACTTTCCTTTGACCTGATGATGTACAAGGTTTAAGTGATAAATTGTGTGTCTGTAAAAAAAATTAATCGATACATGCTTAGCAGTTTTCATGAATAATATATTTCCTCAGTACTGGAGAAATATGTCACGATTGTATCAGGCTCAATTGCCAAATATATAACAGATATAAAGACCTGAACAGTACAGCCCTTTCCTGGGATCACTATTAGCTGTATAGCATACACACTGTATGTTGTGAAATCAGTCAAAAATAAATATCACAATTTTTATATTATCTACCATGTCAGAACAAATAATATAGAAAGTCAACAAATTTGTATTATTTACTCTGAATGTACCTATTTAAAAGCTACAAGGAAAAGTCTTCAAACACAAAAGTCATTGTATCATCTGTTCTTCTCTGACCAAAATATGACCACTTATAAGGCAGACAATTTTTAGAAATAGATGTTTGAAAATTAATTTATGTTTAGATCAGCAGGTCAAGTTTATAGTCTCCTATAAACCTTTTCATTACAAAGGTAAAATAAAATGGGAATTGTTTGCCAGCAGAGATGAAAGTCTTTATTTTGAGGGAACCGCTCATTCTTGGCATTTGGTTATTCACGTCACTGTACATATGCGAGTTTAACTAGAATCATAAACTGCTTTTTTAATTCATGATACTTTGTTAGTTACATTAATTTCAGTGGCTACCAATACACCAAAGAAACATTATTCTGTGTAATTACGTGACTTTCAGGTGATGATTTGATCCCTGGTTTGAACAGGCGTTTGCATAAAGCGACTTGATATTGAACTTTGATTCTTTACTAGATGATCTAGAACTATTGGGGCACATTTTTATGGCTCAATGTCTGTGTGTTAGTGTGTACTGGGACACTTTTTTATGGCTCATGTCTGTGTGTTAGCGTCTACTAGGACACTTTTTTATGGCTCATGTCTGTGTGTTAGTGTGTACTGGGACACTTTTTATGGCTCATATCTTGTGTTAGCGTCTACTAGGACACTTTTTAATGGCTCATGTATGTGTGTTAGTGTGTACTGGGACACTTTATGGCTCACGTCTGTGTGTTAGTGTGTACTGGGACACTTTTTATGGCTCATGTATGTGTGTTAGCGGCTTCTAGGACACTGTGTGTGTTAGTCTGTGTGCTAGTGTGTACTGGGACACATTTTTATGGCTCATGTATGTGTGTTAGCGTCTACTAGGACACTGTTTTATAGCTCATGTATGTGTGTTAGTGTGTACTGGGACACTTTTTGATGGCTCATGTCTGTGTGCTAGTGTGTACTGGGACACTTTGATGGCTCATGTCTGTGTTAGTGTGTACTCTGACACTTCTGTGGCTCATATCTATGTTAGTGTGTACTGGGACACTTTTTGATGGCTCATGTCTGTGTGCTAGTGTGTGCTGGGACACTTTGATGGCTCATGTCTGTGTTAGTGTGTACTCTGACACTTCTGTGGCTCATGTCTATGTTAGTGTGTACTGGGATACTTTGATGGCTCATGTTTGTGTGCTAGTGTGTACAGTGACACTTTTTGATGGCTGATGTTTGTGTGCTAGTGTGTACAGTGACACTTTTTGATGGCTCATGTCTGTGTTAGTGTGTACTCTGACATTTTAGTGGCTCATGTCTGTGTGTTAGTGTGTACTGGGACACTTTGATGGCTCATGTTTGTGTGCTAGTGTGTACTGGGACACTTTTTGATAGCTCATGTCTGTGTGCTAGTGTGTACTGGGACACTTTGATGGCTCATGTCTGTGTTAGTGTGTACTCTGACATTTTAGTGGCTCATGTATGTGTGTTAGTGTGTACTGAGACACTTTTTGATGGCTCATGTTTGTATGCTAGTGTGTACTGGGACACCTTTTGCTGGTTCATGTCTGTGCTAGTGTGTACTCGGACACTTTTTGATGGCTCATGTCTGTGTGTTAGTGTATACTGGGAAACTTTTTGATGGCTCATTTTTGTGCATTAGTGTGTAATCGGACACTTTTGATGGCTTGTGATGATTGTTATGGTTGGGGTTAGGTGCTCCGGATATTTTATTTAAACTGTTATAGAAGTCCCATCCAGGCTCTATTTTGTTAGAAGTTAAATTTAGTGAAAAGTAAATGTAAAGCTCCGAGCCCCAAGTCGACAATACCGATGGTTAGATGGCTGAATGTACAAAAAGGTTGAAATTCAATGAATAACAATTTAATAACAATTCAGTAATCAAATGACTCAAATTTCTAATTACACTCCTTCCGCTCAACCCTTTGATAAGTCTATTTCATCACTTGATTAGCAGTGTGTGATTGATATCCACCTGTCCTTGTATTTCTACTCATCTGTTTTATCCTTTCTCTCTCCTATTTCTCCCTATTCCTTCTCCTCTTCCTCCCCAAACCTTCCTCCTCCTCAACTTTCTCTAGACCCCTTCCCCTCCTCCTCAACTTTCTCCCCCACGACTGCACTTCTGTCGACTTCAACTGTTTTGGCTAGTCTCACTTCCGTCTCCAGCTCTTGAAGACTCGGGACTCAATAGAACTGGAAGTTCTGTGTTCCCTAAAAAGCTTCCTGTGAAAACACAAGGACGGTACAGTCGTTTTCCTTAGCCCTCTCATCTCTCAGTACACACAGCCTCTCGTCAGATAACGGATATTATGTTTCTTCAGTCACGCATTCATACACATCGAGATACCCATATGTTCTTGTATGGTAAAACAAACGTCATAATACAGCACGGTATCAATTACTTCTTATACATACATCAATTAGTTTCATAACATCAGTAGGTACATATTCCTAATTCAGTTATACCAAACAATATCACAATAATCAGATGCATTTCTTTACCTTACAACTCATACAAAGTACACAAACATTTAAATATCCATGCTCTGACATATGCATACATTCATAGTAACTGATCTTACATACTTTACCATTTTCCAAATTCACAGTTCAAGCATGTGTAAATTCTAACCTAATGCATTAATAAATACACTGGTTTACTATGAAGTGACCTATCAGCAAATAATAATAATAATAATAATAATAATAATAATAATAATAATATCAATGAGGACTTTGTATAGCGCCTAATCTTAAGAAACTCTAAGCGCTTTACAACATTACACAGCACCTATAAGATAAAAAAAAACATATAATGATATGATTACAAACACAAACACCTTGAAATTAGAAAACATAGAAAAAACATGCTGAGAATATTTAAGGTAGGAAACATTATTAGGTCTTTAGGTTTGTTCTTGCAGTTGAAATAAGTGAGTGGGGTCACTGTGTCTTTGTGACTCAGTGCCAATTCATTCCACGTTGCTCGGCCCTGGTATGCAAAAGAACGCTGTCCATATGACTTTGTTTTCATAGTGGAAATAATGAGTATACGATTGTCAGAAGAGGAGCGTAAGTATCTTGGTGGTGTGTACACATGGGTGAGGTCGGATAGGTATATGATGGACTAGGGTCCGTCAGTGACACGTAGCACAGAGAACACATTTTGTGTTTGATTCTGGATCGAATGGATAGCCAGTGTAGGGTACAGATCAGCGGAGAGGTGTGCTCTGATCGTGGTACTCTAAGTGTGATCCGAGCAGCTGTGTTTTGAACTTTTTGAAGTTTCTGGAGTAGATATTGAGATGAACCAGACAGAACTGAGTTACGATAGTCCAGTCTTGAAAGTACTAATGAACACACAAGTGGCATCAACTGAACGATATTTGCGAATGGAGCTGATGCGTCTCAGCTCAAGATATGCAGCCTTGCATATGTTCATGACATGTTGGTGCAATGTGAGAGTACTGTCCAGAGTAAGAACTAGGTTTTGTACTGATTGTGTGAATTTAATGTTGGTGTTGCTGATATTTATTGTTTGAGGTCAAGGATTTGAATGAGAAAGTCTTTGTGTTGTGATCAGAATGGCCTCAGTTTTATCATCATTCATGTGCAGCTTGTTACATGTCATCCATGATTTCACATCAGAAATGCACTTCTCTACACCTTGGATGGTAGCATCAACTTCAGTTGGGTGGCTAGATTTGTATATTTGGGTGTTATCAGCGTACAATCGGTGAGACACTGGATGATGATCTATGACACTTGAGAACGGCTGAGTCTACAGAATGAAGAGAACAGGTCCAAGAACAGACCCTTGTGGAACACCACAACATAGATCAACTGGGCTGGAGTGTATTCCATTTGCAGACACAATTTGTGTCCTGTTGACCAAGTAGGACTTGAACTACAGTAAGGCTGTATCATGAATGCCAAATACATGCTGGAGACGGTGAAGTAATATATCATGGTCTATTATGTCAAATGCTGCAGACAAATCAAGGAAGGCGAGGACTGTAATCTTTCCGCTATCCAAAGCAGAGAGAATATCATTAACTACTTTTAGAAAAGTAGTTTCAGTACTGTGGCAAGGGCGATATGCAGATTGTACATTGCTAAAAAGACTGTTTGAATTCAGATGAGATACAAGCTGGGATAGAACAACCTTTTCTAAGATTTTTTATATGAATGGGAGATTAGAAACTGTTATACGGTGAGTTAGCAGAAGGCGCACGACTGACTGGACGACCACGTCTGCGCTACAAAGATGTTTGCAAGAAGGACATGAAGACGGCCAACATCAATGTCAACGTCTGGAAGAGCTGTGCTAACGACCATTCCACCTGGCGCCTAGCTGTCAGACAGGGCGTTCAAAAAGCCGAGGAAGACAGGAACATAAAGCAAGCTGAAAAGAGAGCTAGAAAGAAAGAGAAACAACACCTTACTCTGGAGCTACACCATCGTCTTCCATAGACTGACGTATGCCAAGATTATAGTACATACATATTTAGTTACCTGAGTGAATAATCAAACTAGCCTTGCATTTTGATTGATCTAAACTTTCGTAAGGTATGTCAGTATATAAGACCATACTCACATGCACTTAGCACAGTTCGGAAAGTTGAATAAAAACTTGAGAGTTCATCAAGTACTTTTCCATTACAATATTAATTCTCAAAACAACAAAGATTATTAAAACTAATTTTGAACTAAATCTATGCTTGAAAGGAATAAGCAAAAGACGTCAAAAAAGGAGAACCCATAACACTTGATTTGTTAATGAAAATTTTACTTTGTTTTACTTTACTAGTCCTAAATATTCTAAATATTAGTGCCTATTTTTATTTGATTTATTTCTTATTATCAATCAAATTCAATTTGATACTACTACAGGTACCAAGTTAAATTTAAAATTTAATAAAGTGTTTTTAACAGAGTAAAGTATTTTGATATATTTTACTTCTTTGCAGAATGCAGACAAAAATGAATCAGTTTTGACATGGAACATTAAAAATACCAGTGATTTGATCAAAATGGTAATTGTATGTTCAGTTTCATCATTTAGACACATGTACATTTTCGTTCCAGGAAATCTGAAATCGCCTATTTTTACTTTGCCCAAATGCAGAATAAACATACATCTGTCTCAAAATACATTTAAACAACATGCATACATTTCTTGGACTTTTTATATCTGTCAAAAAAACTCGTGTTTTTTTCTCACTCACTTTCCTTTGACCTGATGATGTACAAGGTTTAAGTGATAAATTGTGTGTCTGTAAAAAAAATTAATCGATACATGCTTAGCAGTTTTCATGAATAATATATTTCCTCAGTACTGGAGAAATATGTCACGATTGTATCAGGCTCAATTGCCAAATATATAACAGATATAAAGACCTGAACAGTACAGCCCTTTCCTGGGATCACTATTAGCTGTATAGCATACACACTGTATGTTGTGAAATCAGTCAAAAATAAATATCACAATTTTTATATTATCTACCATGTCAGAACAAATAATATAGAAAGTCAACAAATTTGTATTATTTACTCTGAATGTACCTATTTAAAAGCTACAAGGAAAAGTCTTCAAACACAAAAGTCATTGTATCATCTGTTCTTCTCTGACCAAAATATGACCACTTATAAGGCAGACAATTTTTAGAAATAGATGTTTGAAAATTAATTTATGTTTAGATCAGCAGGTCAAGTTTATAGTCTCCTATAAACCTTTTCATTACAAAGGTAAAATAAAATGGGAATTGTTTGCCAGCAGAGATGAAAGTCTTTATTTTGAGGGAACCGCTCATTCTTGGCATTTGGTTATTCACGTCACTGTACATATGCGAGTTTAACTAGAATCATAAACTGCTTTTTTAATTCATGATACTTTGTTAGTTACATTAATTTCAGTGGCTACCAATACACCAAAGAAACATTATTCTGTGTAATTACGTGACTTTCAGGTGATGATTTGATCCCTGGTTTGAACAGGCGTTTGCATAAAGCGACTTGATATTGAACTTTGATTCTTTACTAGATGATCTAGAACTATTGGGGCACATTTTTATGGCTCAATGTCTGTGTGTTAGTGTGTACTGGGACACTTTTTTATGGCTCATGTCTGTGTGTTAGCGTCTACTAGGACACTTTTTTATGGCTCATGTCTGTGTGTTAGTGTGTACTGGGACACTTTTTATGGCTCATATCTTGTGTTAGCGTCTACTAGGACACTTTTTAATGGCTCATGTATGTGTGTTAGTGTGTACTGGGACACTTTATGGCTCACGTCTGTGTGTTAGTGTGTACTGGGACACTTTTTATGGCTCATGTATGTGTGTTAGCGGCTTCTAGGACACTGTGTGTGTTAGTCTGTGTGCTAGTGTGTACTGGGACACATTTTTATGGCTCATGTATGTGTGTTAGCGTCTACTAGGACACTGTTTTATAGCTCATGTATGTGTGTTAGTGTGTACTGGGACACTTTTTGATGGCTCATGTCTGTGTGCTAGTGTGTACTGGGACACTTTGATGGCTCATGTCTGTGTTAGTGTGTACTCTGACACTTCTGTGGCTCATATCTATGTTAGTGTGTACTGGGACACTTTTTGATGGCTCATGTCTGTGTGCTAGTGTGTGCTGGGACACTTTGATGGCTCATGTCTGTGTTAGTGTGTACTCTGACACTTCTGTGGCTCATGTCTATGTTAGTGTGTACTGGGATACTTTGATGGCTCATGTTTGTGTGCTAGTGTGTACAGTGACACTTTTTGATGGCTCATGTTTGTGTGCTAGTGTGTACAGTGACACTTTTTGATGGCTCATGTCTGTGTTAGTGTGTACTCTGACATTTTAGTGGCTCATGTCTGTGTGTTAGTGTGTACTGGGACACTTTGATGGCTCATGTTTGTGTGCTAGTGTGTACTGGGACACTTTTTGATAGCTCATGTCTGTGTGCTAGTGTGTACTGGGACACTTTGATGGCTCATGTCTGTGTTAGTGTGTACTCTGACATTTTAGTGGCTCATGTATGTGTGTTAGTGTGTACTGAGACACTTTTTGATGGCTCATGTTTGTATGCTAGTGTGTACTGGGACACCTTTTGCTGGTTCATGTCTGTGCTAGTGTGTACTCGGACACTTTTTGATGGCTCATGTCTGTGTGTTAGTGTATACTGGGAAACTTTTTGATGGCTCATTTTTGTGCATTAGTGTGTAATCGGACACTTTTGATGGCTTGTGATGATTGTTATGGTTGGGGTTAGGTGCTCCGGATATTTTATTTAAACTATTATAGAAGTCCCATCCAGGCTCTATTTTGTTAGAAGTTAAATTTAGTGAAAAGTAAATGTAAAGCTCCGAGCCCCAAGTCGACAATACCGATGGTTAGATGGCTGAATGTACAAAAAGGTTGAAATTCAATGAATAACAATTTAATAACAATTCAGTAATCAAATGACTCAAATTTCTAATTACACTCCTTCCGCTCAACCCTTTGATAAGTCTATTTCATCACTTGATTAGCAGTGTGTGATTGATATCCACCTGTCCTTGTATTTCTACTCATCTGTTTTATCCTTTCTCTCTCCTATTTCTCCCTATTCCTTCTCCTCTTCCTCCCCAAACCTTCCTCCTCCTTAACTTTCTCTAGACCCCTTCCCCTCCTCCTCAACTTTCTCCCCCACGACTGCACTTCTGTCGACTTCAACTGTTTTGGCTAGTCTCACTTCCGTCTCCAGCTCTTGAAGACTCGGGACTCAATAGAACTGGAAGTTCTGTGTTCCCTAAAAAGCTTCCTGTGAAAACACAAGGACGGTACAGTCGTTTTCCTTAGCCCTCTCATCTCTCAGTACACACAGCCTCTCGTCAGATAACGGATATTATGTTTCTTCAGTCACGCATTCATACACATCGAGATACCCATATGTTCTTGTATGGTAAAACAAACGTCATAATACAGCACGGTATCAATTACTTCTTATACATACATCAATTAGTTTCATAACATCAGTAGGTACATATTCCTAATTCAGTTATACCAAACAATATCACAATAATCAGATGCATTTCTTTACCTTACAACTCATACAAAGTACACAAACATTTAAATATCCATGCTCTGACATATGCATACATTCATAGTAACTGATCTTACATACTTTACCATTTTCCAAATTCACAGTTCAAGCATGTGTAAATTCTAACCTAATGCATTAATAAATACACTGGTTTACTATGAAGTGACCTATCAGCAAATAATAATAATAATAATAATAATAATAATAATAATAATATCAATGAGGACTTTGTATAGCGCCTAATCTTAAGAAACTCTAAGCGCTTTACAACATTACACAGCACCTATAAGATAAAAAAAAACATATAATGATATGATTACAAACACAAACACCTTGAAATTAGAAAACATAGAAAAAACATGCTGAGAATATTTAAGGTAGGAAACATTATTAGGTCTTTAGGTTTGTTCTTGCAGTTGAAATAAGTGAGTGGGGTCACTGTGTCTTTGTGACTCAGTGCCAATTCATTCCACGTTGCTCGGCCCTGGTATGCAAAAGAACGCTGTCCATATGACTTTGTTTTCATAGTGGAAATAATGAGTATACGATTGTCAGAAGAGGAGCGTAAGTATCTTGGTGGTGTGTACACATGGGTGAGGTCGGATAGGTATATGATGGACTAGGGTCCGTCAGTGACACGTAGCACAGAGAACACATTTTGTGTTTGATTCTGGATCGAATGGATAGCCAGTGTAGGGTACAGATCAGCGGAGAGGTGTGCTCTGATCGTGGTACTCTAAGTGTGATCCGAGCAGCTGTGTTTTGAACTTTTTGAAGTTTCTGGAGTAGATATTGAGATGAACCAGACAGAACTGAGTTACGATAGTCCAGTCTTGAAAGTACTAATGAACACACAAGTGGCATCAACTGAACGATATTTGCGAATGGAGCTGATGAGTCTCAGCTCAAGATATGCAGCCTTGCATATGTTCATGACATGTTGGTGCAATGTGAGAGTACTGTCCAGAGTAAGAACTAGGTTTTGTACTGATTGTGTGAATTTAATGTTGGTGTTGCTGATATTTATTGTTTGAGGTCAAGGATTTGAATGAGAAAGTCTTTGTGTTGTGATCAGAATGGCCTCAGTTTTATCATCATTCATGTGCAGCTTGTTACATGTCATCCATGATTTCACATCAGAAATGCACTTCTCTACACCTTGGATGGTAGCATCAACTTCAGTTGGGTGGCTAGATTTGTATATTTGGGTGTTATCAGCGTACAATCGGTGAGACACTGGATGATGATCTATGACACTTGAGAACGGCTGAGTCTACAGAATGAAGAGAACAGGTCCAAGAACAGACCCTTGTGGAACACCACAACATAGATCAACTGGGCTGGAGTGTATTCCATTTGCAGACACAATTTGTGTCCTGTTGACCAAGTAGGACTTGAACTACAGTAAGGCTGTATCATGAATGCCAAATACATGCTGGAGACGGTGAAGTAATATATCATGGTCTATTATGTCAAATGCTGCAGACAAATCAAGGAAGGCGAGGACTGTAATCTTTCCGCTATCCAAAGCAGAGAGAATATCATTAACTACTTTTAGAAAAGTAGTTTCAGTACTGTGGCAAGGGCGATATGCAGATTGTACATTGCTAAAAAGACTGTTTGAATTCAGATGAGATACAAGCTGGGATAGAACAACCTTTTCTAAGATTTTTTATATGAATGGGAGATTAGAAACTGTTATACGGTGAGTTAGCAGAAGGCGCACGACTGACTGGACGACCACGTCTGCGCTACAAAGATGTTTGCAAGAAGGACATGAAGACGGCCAACATCAATGTCAACGTCTGGAAGAGCTGTGCTAACGACCATTCCACCTGGCGCCTAGCTGTCAGACAGGGCGTTCAAAAAGCCGAGGAAGACAGGAACATAAAGCAAGCTGAAAAGAGAGCTAGAAAGAAAGAGAAACAACACCTTACTCTGGAGCTACACCATCGTCTTCCATAGACTGACGTATGCCAAGATTATAGTACATACATATTTAGTTACCTGAGTGAATAATCAAACTAGCCTTGCATTTTGATTGATCTAAACTTTCGTAAGGTATGTCAGTATATAAGACCATACTCACATGCACTTAGCACAGTTCGGAAAGTTGAATAAAAACTTGAGAGTTCATCAGGTACTTTTCCATTACAATATTAATTCTCAAAACAACAAAGATTATTAAAACTAATTTTGAACTAAATCTATGCTTGAAAGGAATAAGCAAAAGACGTCAAAAAAGGAGAACCCATAACACTTGATTTGTTAATGAAAATTTTACTTTGTTTTACTTTACTAGTCCTAAATATTCTAAATATTAGTGCCTATTTTTATTTGATTTATTTCTTATTATCAATCAAATTCAATTTGATACTACTACAGGTACCAAGTTAAATTTAAAATTTAATAAAGTGTTTTTAACAGAGTAAAGTATTTTGATATATTTTACTTCTTTGCAGAATGCAGACAAAAATGAATCAGTTTTGACATGGAACATTAAAAATACCAGTGATTTGATCAAAATGGTAATTGTATGTTCAGTTTCATCATTTAGACACATGTACATTTTCGTTCCAGGAAATCTGAAATCGCCTATTTTTACTTTGCCCAAATGCAGAATAAACATACATCTGTCTCAAAATACATTTAAACAACATGCATACATTTCTTGGACTTTTTATATCTGTCAAAAAAACTCGTGTTTTTTTCTCACTCACTTTCCTTTGACCTGATGATGTACAAGGTTTAAGTGATAAATTGTGTGTCTGTAAAAAAAATTAATCGATACATGCTTAGCAGTTTTCATGAATAATATATTTCCTCAGTACTGGAGAAATATGTCACGATTGTATCAGGCTCAATTGCCAAATATATAACAGATATAAAGACCTGAACAGTACAGCCCTTTCCTGGGATCACTATTAGCTGTATAGCATACACACTGTATGTTGTGAAATCAGTCAAAAATAAATATCACAATTTTTATATTATCTACCATGTCAGAACAAATAATATAGAAAGTCAACAAATTTGTATTATTTACTCTGAATGTACCTATTTAAAAGCTACAAGGAAAAGTCTTCAAACACAAAAGTCATTGTATCATCTGTTCTTCTCTGACCAAAATATGACCACTTATAAGGCAGACAATTTTTAGAAATAGATGTTTGAAAATTAATTTATGTTTAGATCAGCAGGTCAAGTTTATAGTCTCCTATAAACCTTTTCATTACAAAGGTAAAATAAAATGGGAATTGTTTGCCAGCAGAGATGAAAGTCTTTATTTTGAGGGAACCGCTCATTCTTGGCATTTGGTTATTCACGTCACTGTACATATGCGAGTTTAACTAGAATCATAAACTGCTTTTTTAATTCATGATACTTTGTTAGTTACATTAATTTCAGTGGCTACCAATACACCAAAGAAACATTATTCTGTGTAATTACGTGACTTTCAGGTGATGATTTGATCCCTGGTTTGAACAGGCGTTTGCATAAAGCGACTTGATATTGAACTTTGATTCTTTACTAGATGATCTAGAACTATTGGGGCACATTTTTATGGCTCAATGTCTGTGTGTTAGTGTGTACTGGGACACTTTTTTATGGCTCATGTCTGTGTGTTAGCGTCTACTAGGACACTTTTTTATGGCTCATGTCTGTGTGTTAGTGTGTACTGGGACACTTTTTATGGCTCATATCTTGTGTTAGCGTCTACTAGGACACTTTTTAATGGCTCATGTATGTGTGTTAGTGTGTACTGGGACACTTTATGGCTCACGTCTGTGTGTTAGTGTGTACTGGGACACTTTTTATGGCTCATGTATGTGTGTTAGCGGCTTCTAGGACACTGTGTGTGTTAGTCTGTGTGCTAGTGTGTACTGGGACACATTTTTATGGCTCATGTATGTGTGTTAGCGTCTACTAGGACACTGTTTTATAGCTCATGTATGTGTGTTAGTGTGTACTGGGACACTTTTTGATGGCTCATGTCTGTGTGCTAGTGTGTACTGGGACACTTTGATGGCTCATGTCTGTGTTAGTGTGTACTCTGACACTTCTGTGGCTCATATCTATGTTAGTGTGTACTGGGACACTTTTTGATGGCTCATGTCTGTGTGCTAGTGTGTGCTGGGACACTTTGATGGCTCATGTCTGTGTTAGTGTGTACTCTGACACTTCTGTGGCTCATGTCTATGTTAGTGTGTACTGGGATACTTTGATGGCTCATGTTTGTGTGCTAGTGTGTACAGTGACACTTTTTGATGGCTCATGTTTGTGTGCTAGTGTGTACAGTGACACTTTTTGATGGCTCATGTCTGTGTTAGTGTGTACTCTGACATTTTAGTGGCTCATGTCTGTGTGTTAGTGTGTACTGGGACACTTTGATGGCTCATGTTTGTGTGCTAGTGTGTACTGGGACACTTTTTGATAGCTCATGTCTGTGTGCTAGTGTGTACTGGGACACTTTGATGGCTCATGTCTGTGTTAGTGTGTACTCTGACATTTTAGTGGCTCATGTATGTGTGTTAGTGTGTACTGAGACACTTTTTGATGGCTCATGTTTGTATGCTAGTGTGTACTGGGACACCTTTTGCTGGTTCATGTCTGTGCTAGTGTGTACTCGGACACTTTTTGATGGCTCATGTCTGTGTGTTAGTGTATACTGGGAAACTTTTTGATGGCTCATTTTTGTGCATTAGTGTGTAATCGGACACTTTTGATGGCTTGTGATGATTGTTATGGTTGGGGTTAGGTGCTCCGGATATTTTATTTAAACTATTATAGAAGTCCCATCCAGGCTCTATTTTGTTAGAAGTTAAATTTAGTGAAAAGTAAATGTAAAGCTCCGAGCCCCAAGTCGACAATACCGATGGTTAGATGGCTGAATGTACAAAAAGGTTGAAATTCAATGAATAACAATTTAATAACAATTCAGTAATCAAATGACTCAAATTTCTAATTACACTCCTTCCGCTCAACCCTTTGATAAGTCTATTTCATCACTTGATTAGCAGTGTGTGATTGATATCCACCTGTCCTTGTATTTCTACTCATCTGTTTTATCCTTTCTCTCTCCTATTTCTCCCTATTCCTTCTCCTCTTCCTCCCCAAACCTTCCTCCTCCTCAACTTTCTCTAGACCCCTTCCCCTCCTCCTCAACTTTCTCCCCCACGACTGCACTTCTGTCGACTTCAACTGTTTTGGCTAGTCTCACTTCCGTCTCCAGCTCTTGAAGACTCGGGACTCAATAGAACTGGAAGTTCTGTGTTCCCTAAAAAGCTTCCTGTGAAAACACAAGGACGGTACAGTCGTTTTCCTTAGCCCTCTCATCTCTCAGTACACACAGCCTCTCGTCAGATAACGGATATTATGTTTCTTCAGTCACGCATTCATACACATCGAGATACCCATATGTTCTTGTATGGTAAAACAAACGTCATAATACAGCACGGTATCAATTACTTCTTATACATACATCAATTAGTTTCATAACATCAGTAGGTACATATTCCTAATTCAGTTATACCAAACAATATCACAATAATCAGATGCATTTCTTTACCTTACAACTCATACAAAGTACACAAACATTTAAATATCCATGCTCTGACATATGCATACATTCATAGTAACTGATCTTACATACTTTACCATTTTCCAAATTCACAGTTCAAGCATGTGTAAATTCTAACCTAATGCATTAATAAATACACTGGTTTACTATGAAGTGACCTATCAGCAAATAATAATAATAATAATAATAATAATAATAATAATAATAATAATAATAATAATATCAATGAGGACTTTGTATAGCGCCTAATCTTAAGAAACTCTAAGCGCTTTACAACATTACACAGCACCTATAAGATAAAAAAAAAACATATAATGATATGATTACAAACACAAACACCTTGAAATTAGAAAACATAGAAAAAACATGCTGAGAATATTTAAGGTAGGAAACATTATTAGGTCTTTAGGTTTGTTCTTGCAGTTGAAATAAGTGAGTGGGGTCACTGTGTCTTTGTGACTCAGTGCCAATTCATTCCACGTTGCTCGGCCCTGGTATGCAAAAGAACGCTGTCCATATGACTTTGTTTTCATAGTGGAAATAATGAGTATACGATTGTCAGAAGAGGAGCGTAAGTATCTTGGTGGTGTGTACACATGGGTGAGGTCGGATAGGTATATGATGGACTAGGGTCCGTCAGTGACACGTAGCACAGAGAACACATTTTGTGTTTGATTCTGGATCGAATGGATAGCCAGTGTAGGGTACAGATCAGCGGAGAGGTGTGCTCTGATCGTGGTACTCTAAGTGTGATCCGAGCAGCTGTGTTTTGAACTTTTTGAAGTTTCTGGAGTAGATATTGAGATGAACCAGACAGAACTGAGTTACGATAGTCCAGTCTTGAAAGTACTAATGAACACACAAGTGGCATCAACTGAACGATATTTGCGAATGGAGCTGATGCGTCTCAGCTCAAGATATGCAGCCTTGCATATGTTCATGACATGTTGGTGCAATGTGAGAGTACTGTCCAGAGTAAGAACTAGGTTTTGTACTGATTGTGTGAATTTAATGTTGGTGTTGCTGATATTTATTGTTTGAGGTCAAGGATTTGAATGAGAAAGTCTTTGTGTTGTGATCAGAATGGCCTCAGTTTTATCATCATTCATGTGCAGCTTGTTACATGTCATCCATGCTTTCACATCAGAAATGCACTTCTCTACACCTTGGATGGTAGCATCAACTTCAGTTGGGTGGCTAGATTTGTATATTTGGGTGTTATCAGCGTACAATCGGTGAGGCACTGGATGATGATCTATGACACTTGAGAACGGCTGAGTCTACAGAATGAAGAGAACAGGTCCAAGAACAGACCCTTGTGGAACACCACAACATAGATCAACTGGGCTGGAGTGTATTCCATTTGCAGACACAATTTGTGTCCTGTTGACCAAGTAGGACTTGAACTACAGTAAGGCTGTATCATGAATGCCAAATACATGCTGGAGACGGTGAAGTAATATATCATGGTCTATTATGTCAAATGCTGCAGACAAATCAAGGAAGGCGAGGACTGTAATCTTTCCGCTATCCAAAGCAGAGAGAATATCATTAACTACTTTTAGAAAAGTAGTTTCAGTACTGTGGCAAGGGCGATATGCAGATTGTACATTGCTAAAAAGACTGTTTGAATTCAGATGAGATACAAGCTGGGATAGAACAACCTTTTCTAAGATTTTTTATATGAATGGGAGATTAGAAACTGTTATACGGTGAGTTAGCAGAAGGCGCACGACTGACTGGACGACCACGTCTGCGCTACAAAGATGTTTGCAAGAAGGACATGAAGACGGCCAACATCAATGTCAACGTCTGGAAGAGCTGTGCTAACGACCATTCCACCTGGCGCCTAGCTGTCAGACAGGGCGTTCAAAAAGCCGAGGAAGACAGGAACATAAAGCAAGCTGAAAAGAGAGCTAGAAAGAAAGAGAAACAACACCTTACTCTGGAGCTACACCATCGTCTTCCATAGACTGACGTATGCCAAGATTATAGTACATACATATTTAGTTACCTGAGTGAATAATCAAACTAGCCTTGCATTTTGATTGATCTAAACTTTCGTAAGGTATGTCAGTATATAAGACCATACTCACATGCACTTAGCACAGTTCGGAAAGTTGAATAAAAACTTGAGAGTTCATCAAGTACTTTTCCATTACAATATTAATTCTCAAAACAACAAAGATTATTAAAACTAATTTTGAACTAAATCTATGCTTGAAAGGAATAAGCAAAAGACGTCAAAAAAGGAGAACCCATAACACTTGATTTGTTAATGAAAATTTTACTTTGTTTTACTTTACTAGTCCTAAATATTCTAAATATTAGTGCCTATTTTTATTTGATTTATTTCTTATTATCAATCAAATTCAATTTGATACTACTACAGGTACCAAGTTAAATTTAAAATTTAATAAAGTGTTTTTAACAGAGTAAAGTATTTTGATATATTTTACTTCTTTGCAGAATGCAGACAAAAATGAATCAGTTTTGACATGGAACATTAAAAATACCAGTGATTTGATCAAAATGGTAATTGTATGTTCAGTTTCATCATTTAGACACATGTACATTTTCGTTCCAGGAAATCTGAAATCGCCTATTTTTACTTTGCCCAAATGCAGAATAAACATACATCTGTCTCAAAATACATTTAAACAACATGCATACATTTCTTGGACTTTTTATATCTGTCAAAAAAACTCGTGTTTTTTTCTCACTCACTTTCCTTTGACCTGATGATGTACAAGGTTTAAGTGATAAATTGTGTGTCTGTAAAAAAAATTAATCGATACATGCTTAGCAGTTTTCATGAATAATATATTTCCTCAGTACTGGAGAAATATGTCACGATTGTATCAGGCTCAATTGCCAAATATATAACAGATATAAAGACCTGAACAGTACAGCCCTTTCCTGGGATCACTATTAGCTGTATAGCATACACACTGTATGTTGTGAAATCAGTCAAAAATAAATATCACAATTTTTATATTATCTACCATGTCAGAACAAATAATATAGAAAGTCAACAAATTTGTATTATTTACTCTGAATGTACCTATTTAAAAGCTACAAGGAAAAGTCTTCAAACACAAAAGTCATTGTATCATCTGTTCTTCTCTGACCAAAATATGACCACTTATAAGGCAGACAATTTTTAGAAATAGATGTTTGAAAATTAATTTATGTTTAGATCAGCAGGTCAAGTTTATAGTCTCCTATAAACCTTTTCATTACAAAGGTAAAATAAAATGGGAATTGTTTGCCAGCAGAGATGAAAGTCTTTATTTTGAGGGAACCGCTCATTCTTGGCATTTGGTTATTCACGTCACTGTACATATGCGAGTTTAACTAGAATCATAAACTGCTTTTTTAATTCATGATACTTTGTTAGTTACATTAATTTCAGTGGCTACCAATACACCAAAGAAACATTATTCTGTGTAATTACGTGACTTTCAGGTGATGATTTGATCCCTGGTTTGAACAGGCGTTTGCATAAAGCGACTTGATATTGAACTTTGATTCTTTACTAGATGATCTAGAACTATTGGGGCACATTTTTATGGCTCAATGTCTGTGTGTTAGTGTGTACTGGGACACTTTTTTATGGCTCATGTCTGTGTGTTAGCGTCTACTAGGACACTTTTTTATGGCTCATGTCTGTGTGTTAGTGTGTACTGGGACACTTTTTATGGCTCATATCTTGTGTTAGCGTCTACTAGGACACTTTTTAATGGCTCATGTATGTGTGTTAGTGTGTACTGGGACACTTTATGGCTCACGTCTGTGTGTTAGTGTGTACTGGGACACTTTTTATGGCTCATGTATGTGTGTTAGCGGCTTCTAGGACACTGTGTGTGTTAGTCTGTGTGCTAGTGTGTACTGGGACACATTTTTATGGCTCATGTATGTGTGTTAGCGTCTACTAGGACACTGTTTTATAGCTCATGTATGTGTGTTAGTGTGTACTGGGACACTTTTTGATGGCTCATGTCTGTGTGCTAGTGTGTACTGGGACACTTTGATGGCTCATGTCTGTGTTAGTGTGTACTCTGACACTTCTGTGGCTCATATCTATGTTAGTGTGTACTGGGACACTTTTTGATGGCTCATGTCTGTGTGCTAGTGTGTGCTGGGACACTTTGATGGCTCATGTCTGTGTTAGTGTGTACTCTGACACTTCTGTGGCTCATGTCTATGTTAGTGTGTACTGGGATACTTTGATGGCTCATGTTTGTGTGCTAGTGTGTACAGTGACACTTTTTGATGGCTCATGTTTGTGTGCTAGTGTGTACAGTGACACTTTTTGATGGCTCATGTCTGTGTTAGTGTGTACTCTGACATTTTAGTGGCTCATGTCTGTGTGTTAGTGTGTACTGGGACACTTTGATGGCTCATGTTTGTGTGCTAGTGTGTACTGGGACACTTTTTGATAGCTCATGTCTGTGTGCTAGTGTGTACTGGGACACTTTGATGGCTCATGTCTGTGTTAGTGTGTACTCTGACATTTTAGTGGCTCATGTATGTGTGTTAGTGTGTACTGAGACACTTTTTGATGGCTCATGTTTGTATGCTAGTGTGTACTGGGACACCTTTTGCTGGTTCATGTCTGTGCTAGTGTGTACTCGGACACTTTTTGATGGCTCATGTCTGTGTGTTAGTGTATACTGGGAAACTTTTTGATGGCTCATTTTTGTGCATTAGTGTGTAATCGGACACTTTTGATGGCTTGTGATGATTGTTATGGTTGGGGTTAGGTGCTCCGGATATTTTATTTAAACTATTATAGAAGTCCCATCCAGGCTCTATTTTGTTAGAAGTTAAATTTAGTGAAAAGTAAATGTAAAGCTCCGAGCCCCAAGTCGACAATACCGATGGTTAGATGGCTGAATGTACAAAAAGGTTGAAATTCAATGAATAACAATTTAATAACAATTCAGTAATCAAATGACTCAAATTTCTAATTACACTCCTTCCGCTCAACCCTTTGATAAGTCTATTTCATCACTTGATTAGCAGTGTGTGATTGATATCCACCTGTCCTTGTATTTCTACTCATCTGTTTTATCCTTTCTCTCTCCTATTTCTCCCTATTCCTTCTCCTCTTCCTCCCCAAACCTTCCTCCTCCTCAACTTTCTCTAGACCCCTTCCCCTCCTCCTCAACTTTCTCCCCCACGACTGCACTTCTGTCGACTTCAACTGTTTTGGCTAGTCTCACTTCCGTCTCCAGCTCTTGAAGACTCGGGACTCAATAGAACTGGAAGTTCTGTGTTCCCTAAAAAGCTTCCTGTGAAAACACAAGGACGGTACAGTCGTTTTCCTTAGCCCTCTCATCTCTCAGTACACACAGCCTCTCGTCAGATAACGGATATTATGTTTCTTCAGTCACGCATTCATACACATCGAGATACCCATATGTTCTTGTATGGTAAAACAAACGTCATAATACAGCACGGTATCAATTACTTCTTATACATACATCAATTAGTTTCATAACATCAGTAGGTACATATTCCTAATTCAGTTATACCAAACAATATCACAATAATCAGATGCATTTCTTTACCTTACAACTCATACAAAGTACACAAACATTTAAATATCCATGCTCTGACATATGCATACATTCATAGTAACTGATCTTACATACTTTACCATTTTCCAAATTCACAGTTCAAGCATGTGTAAATTCTAACCTAATGCATTAATAAATACACTGGTTTACTATGAAGTGACCTATCAGCAAATAATAATAATAATAATAATAATAATAATAATAATAATAATAATATCAATGAGGACTTTGTATAGCGCCTAATCTTAAGAAACTCTAAGCGCTTTACAACATTACACAGCACCTATAAGATAAAAAAAAAACATATAATGATATGATTACAAACACAAACACCTTGAAATTAGAAAACATAGAAAAAACATGCTGAGAATATTTAAGGTAGGAAACATTATTAGGTCTTTAGGTTTGTTCTTGCAGTTGAAATAAGTGAGTGGGGTCACTGTGTCTTTGTGACTCAGTGCCAATTCATTCCACGTTGCTCGGCCCTGGTATGCAAAAGAACGCTGTCCATATGACTTTGTTTTCATAGTGGAAATAATGAGTATACGATTGTCAGAAGAGGAGCGTAAGTATCTTGGTGGTGTGTACACATGGGTGAGGTCGGATAGGTATATGATGGACTAGGGTCCGTCAGTGACACGTAGCACAGAGAACACATTTTGTGTTTGATTCTGGATCGAATGGATAGCCAGTGTAGGGTACAGATCAGCGGAGAGGTGTGCTCTGATCGTGGTACTCTAAGTGTGATCCGAGCAGCTGTGTTTTGAACTTTTTGAAGTTTCTGGAGTAGATATTGAGATGAACCAGACAGAACTGAGTTACGATAGTCCAGTCTTGAAAGTACTAATGAACACACAAGTGGCATCAACTGAACGATATTTGCGAATGGAGCTGATGCGTCTCAGCTCAAGATATGCAGCCTTGCATATGTTCATGACATGTTGGTGCAATGTGAGAGTACTGTCCAGAGTAAGAACTAGGTTTTGTACTGATTGTGTGAATTTAATGTTGGTGTTGCTGATATTTATTGTTTGAGGTCAAGGATTTGAATGAGAAAGTCTTTGTGTTGTGATCAGAATGGCCTCAGTTTTATCATCATTCATGTGCAGCTTGTTACATGTCATCCATGATTTCACATCAGAAATGCACTTCTCTACACCTTGGATGGTAGCATCAACTTCAGTTGGGTGGCTAGATTTGTATATTTGGGTGTTATCAGCGTACAATCGGTGAGACACTGGATGATGATCTATGACACTTGAGAACGGCTGAGTCTACAGAATGAAGAGAACAGGTCCAAGAACAGACCCTTGTGGAACACCACAACATAGAT
The DNA here is from genome assembly GCA_028554795.2 of Sinohyriopsis cumingii. Lineage (NCBI taxonomy): Eukaryota > Metazoa > Mollusca > Bivalvia > Unionida > Unionidae > Sinohyriopsis > Sinohyriopsis cumingii. The sequence continues at coordinate 86,677,632 of CM068835.1, forward strand.
CAACTGGGCTGGAGTGTATTCCATTTGCAGACACAATTTGTGTCCTGTTGACCAAGTAGGACTTGAACTACAGTAAGGCTGTATCATGAATGCCAAATACATGCTGGAGACGGTGAAGTAATATATCATGGTCTATTATGTCAAATGCTGCAGACAAATCAAGGAAGGCGAGGACTGTAATCTTTCCGCTATCCAAAGCAGAGAGAATATCATTAACTACTTTTAGAAAAGTAGTTTCAGTACTGTGGCAAGGGCGATATGCAGATTGTACATTGCTAAAAAGACTGTTTGAATTCAGATGAGATACAAGCTGGGATAGAACAACCTTTTCTAAGATTTTTTATATGAATGGGAGATTAGAAACTGTTATACGGTGAGTTAGCAGAAGGCGCACGACTGACTGGACGACCACGTCTGCGCTACAAAGATGTTTGCAAGAAGGACATGAAGACGGCCAACATCAATGTCAACGTCTGGAAGAGCTGTGCTAACGACCATTCCACCTGGCGCCTAGCTGTCAGACAGGGCGTTCAAAAAGCCGAGGAAGACAGGAACATAAAGCAAGCTGAAAAGAGAGCTAGAAAGAAAGAGAAACAACACCTTACTCTGGAGCTACACCATCGTCTTCCATAGACTGACGTATGCCAAGATTATAGTACATACATATTTAGTTACCTGAGTGAATAATCAAACTAGCCTTGCATTTTGATTGATCTAAACTTTCGTAAGGTATGTCAGTATATAAGACCATACTCACATGCACTTAGCACAGTTCGGAAAGTTGAATAAAAACTTGAGAGTTCATCAAGTACTTTTCCATTACAATATTAATTCTCAAAACAACAAAGATTATTAAAACTAATTTTGAACTAAATCTATGCTTGAAAGGAATAAGCAAAAGACGTCAAAAAAGGAGAACCCATAACACTTGATTTGTTAATGAAAATTTTACTTTGTTTTACTTTACTAGTCCTAAATATTCTAAATATTAGTGCCTATTTTTATTTGATTTATTTCTTATTATCAATCAAATTCAATTTGATACTACTACAGGTACCAAGTTAAATTTAAAATTTAATAAAGTGTTTTTAACAGAGTAAAGTATTTTGATATATTTTACTTCTTTGCAGAATGCAGACAAAAATGAATCAGTTTTGACATGGAACATTAAAAATACCAGTGATTTGATCAAAATGGTAATTGTATGTTCAGTTTCATCATTTAGACACATGTACATTTTCGTTCCAGGAAATCTGAAATCGCCTATTTTTACTTTGCCCAAATGCAGAATAAACATACATCTGTCTCAAAATACATTTAAACAACATGCATACATTTCTTGGACTTTTTATATCTGTCAAAAAAACTCGTGTTTTTTTCTCACTCACTTTCCTTTGACCTGATGATGTACAAGGTTTAAGTGATAAATTGTGTGTCTGTAAAAAAAATTAATCGATACATGCTTAGCAGTTTTCATGAATAATATATTTCCTCAGTACTGGAGAAATATGTCACGATTGTATCAGGCTCAATTGCCAAATATATAACAGATATAAAGACCTGAACAGTACAGCCCTTTCCTGGGATCACTATTAGCTGTATAGCATACACACTGTATGTTGTGAAATCAGTCAAAAATAAATATCACAATTTTTATATTATCTACCATGTCAGAACAAATAATATAGAAAGTCAACAAATTTGTATTATTTACTCTGAATGTACCTATTTAAAAGCTACAAGGAAAAGTCTTCAAACACAAAAGTCATTGTATCATCTGTTCTTCTCTGACCAAAATATGACCACTTATAAGGCAGACAATTTTTAGAAATAGATGTTTGAAAATTAATTTATGTTTAGATCAGCAGGTCAAGTTTATAGTCTCCTATAAACCTTTTCATTACAAAGGTAAAATAAAATGGGAATTGTTTGCCAGCAGAGATGAAAGTCTTTATTTTGAGGGAACCGCTCATTCTTGGCATTTGGTTATTCACGTCACTGTACATATGCGAGTTTAACTAGAATCATAAACTGCTTTTTTAATTCATGATACTTTGTTAGTTACATTAATTTCAGTGGCTACCAATACACCAAAGAAACATTATTCTGTGTAATTACGTGACTTTCAGGTGATGATTTGATCCCTGGTTTGAACAGGCGTTTGCATAAAGCGACTTGATATTGAACTTTGATTCTTTACTAGATGATCTAGAACTATTGGGGCACATTTTTATGGCTCAATGTCTGTGTGTTAGTGTGTACTGGGACACTTTTTTATGGCTCATGTCTGTGTGTTAGCGTCTACTAGGACACTTTTTTATGGCTCATGTCTGTGTGTTAGTGTGTACTGGGACACTTTTTATGGCTCATATCTTGTGTTAGCGTCTACTAGGACACTTTTTAATGGCTCATGTATGTGTGTTAGTGTGTACTGGGACACTTTATGGCTCACGTCTGTGTGTTAGTGTGTACTGGGACACTTTTTATGGCTCATGTATGTGTGTTAGCGGCTTCTAGGACACTGTGTGTGTTAGTCTGTGTGCTAGTGTGTACTGGGACACATTTTTATGGCTCATGTATGTGTGTTAGCGTCTACTAGGACACTGTTTTATAGCTCATGTATGTGTGTTAGTGTGTACTGGGACACTTTTTGATGGCTCATGTCTGTGTGCTAGTGTGTACTGGGACACTTTGATGGCTCATGTCTGTGTTAGTGTGTACTCTGACACTTCTGTGGCTCATATCTATGTTAGTGTGTACTGGGACACTTTTTGATGGCTCATGTCTGTGTGCTAGTGTGTGCTGGGACACTTTGATGGCTCATGTCTGTGTTAGTGTGTACTCTGACACTTCTGTGGCTCATGTCTATGTTAGTGTGTACTGGGATACTTTGATGGCTCATGTTTGTGTGCTAGTGTGTACAGTGACACTTTTTGATGGCTGATGTTTGTGTGCTAGTGTGTACAGTGACACTTTTTGATGGCTCATGTCTGTGTTAGTGTGTACTCTGACATTTTAGTGGCTCATGTCTGTGTGTTAGTGTGTACTGGGACACTTTGATGGCTCATGTTTGTGTGCTAGTGTGTACTGGGACACTTTTTGATAGCTCATGTCTGTGTGCTAGTGTGTACTGGGACACTTTGATGGCTCATGTCTGTGTTAGTGTGTACTCTGACATTTTAGTGGCTCATGTATGTGTGTTAGTGTGTACTGAGACACTTTTTGATGGCTCATGTTTGTATGCTAGTGTGTACTGGGACACCTTTTGCTGGTTCATGTCTGTGCTAGTGTGTACTCGGACACTTTTTGATGGCTCATGTCTGTGTGTTAGTGTATACTGGGAAACTTTTTGATGGCTCATTTTTGTGCATTAGTGTGTAATCGGACACTTTTGATGGCTTGTGATGATTGTTATGGTTGGGGTTAGGTGCTCCGGATATTTTATTTAAACTATTATAGAAGTCCCATCCAGGCTCTATTTTGTTAGAAGTTAAATTTAGTGAAAAGTAAATGTAAAGCTCCGAGCCCCAAGTCGACAATACCGATGGTTAGATGGCTGAATGTACAAAAAGGTTGAAATTCAATGAATAACAATTTAATAACAATTCAGTAATCAAATGACTCAAATTTCTAATTACACTCCTTCCGCTCAACCCTTTGATAAGTCTATTTCATCACTTGATTAGCAGTGTGTGATTGATATCCACCTGTCCTTGTATTTCTACTCATCTGTTTTATCCTTTCTCTCTCCTATTTCTCCCTATTCCTTCTCCTCTTCCTCCCCAAACCTTCCTCCTCCTCAACTTTCTCTAGACCCCTTCCCCTCCTCCTCAACTTTCTCCCCCACGACTGCACTTCTGTCGACTTCAACTGTTTTGGCTAGTCTCACTTCCGTCTCCAGCTCTTGAAGACTCGGGACTCAATAGAACTGGAAGTTCTGTGTTCCCTAAAAAGCTTCCTGTGAAAACACAAGGACGGTACAGTCGTTTTCCTTAGCCCTCTCATCTCTCAGTACACACAGCCTCTCGTCAGATAACGGATATTATGTTTCTTCAGTCACGCATTCATACACATCGAGATACCCATATGTTCTTGTATGGTAAAACAAACGTCATAATACAGCACGGTATCAATTACTTCTTATACATACATCAATTAGTTTCATAACATCAGTAGGTACATATTCCTAATTCAGTTATACCAAACAATATCACAATAATCAGATGCATTTCTTTACCTTACAACTCATACAAAGTACACAAACATTTAAATATCCATGCTCTGACATATGCATACATTCATAGTAACTGATCTTACATACTTTACCATTTTCCAAATTCACAGTTCAAGCATGTGTAAATTCTAACCTAATGCATTAATAAATACACTGGTTTACTATGAAGTGACCTATCAGCAAATAATAATAATAATAATAATAATAATAATAATAATAATAATAATAATATCAATGAGGACTTTGTATAGCGCCTAATCTTAAGAAACTCTAAGCGCTTTACAACATTACACAGCACCTATAAGATAAAAAAAAAACATATAATGATATGATTACAAACACAAACACCTTGAAATTAGAAAACATAGAAAAAACATGCTGAGAATATTTAAGGTAGGAAACATTATTAGGTCTTTAGGTTTGTTCTTGCAGTTGAAATAAGTGAGTGGGGTCACTGTGTCTTTGTGACTCAGTGCCAATTCATTCCACGTTGCTCGGCCCTGGTATGCAAAAGAACGCTGTCCATATGACTTTGTTTTCATAGTGGAAATAATGAGTATACGATTGTCAGAAGAGGAGCGTAAGTATCTTGGTGGTGTGTACACATGGGTGAGGTCGGATAGGTATATGATGGACTAGGGTCCGTCAGTGACACGTAGCACAGAGAACACATTTTGTGTTTGATTCTGGATCGAATGGATAGCCAGTGTAGGGTACAGATCAGCGGAGAGGTGTGCTCTGATCGTGGTACTCTAAGTGTGATCCGAGCAGCTGTGTTTTGAACTTTTTGAAGTTTCTGGAGTAGATATTGAGATGAACCAGACAGAACTGAGTTACGATAGTCCAGTCTTGAAAGTACTAATGAACACACAAGTGGCATCAACTGAACGATATTTGCGAATGGAGCTGATGCGTCTCAGCTCAAGATATGCAGCCTTGCATATGTTCATGACATGTTGGTGCAATGTGAGAGTACTGTCCAGAGTAAGAACTAGGTTTTGTACTGATTGTGTGAATTTAATGTTGGTGTTGCTGATATTTATTGTTTGAGGTCAAGGATTTGAATGAGAAAGTCTTTGTGTTGTGATCAGAATGGCCTCAGTTTTATCATCATTCATGTGCAGCTTGTTACATGTCATCCATGATTTCACATCAGAAATGCACTTCTCTACACCTTGGATGGTAGCATCAACTTCAGTTGGGTGGCTAGATTTGTATATTTGGGTGTTATCAGCGTACAATCGGTGAGACACTGGATGATGATCTATGACACTTGAGAACGGCTGAGTCTACAGAATGAAGAGAACAGGTCCAAGAACAGACCCTTGTGGAACACCACAACATAGATCAACTGGGCTGGAGTGTATTCCATTTGCAGACACAATTTGTGTCCTGTTGACCAAGTAGGACTTGAACTACAGTAAGGCTGTATCATGAATGCCAAATACATGCTGGAGACGGTGAAGTAATATATCATGGTCTATTATGTCAAATGCTGCAGACAAATCAAGGAAGGCGAGGACTGTAATCTTTCCGCTATCCAAAGCAGAGAGAATATCATTAACTACTTTTAGAAAAGTAGTTTCAGTACTGTGGCAAGGGCGATATGCAGATTGTACATTGCTAAAAAGACTGTTTGAATTCAGATGAGATACAAGCTGGGATAGAACAACCTTTTCTAAGATTTTTTATATGAATGGGAGATTAGAAACTGTTATACGGTGAGTTAGCAGAAGGCGCACGACTGACTGGACGACCACGTCTGCGCTACAAAGATGTTTGCAAGAAGGACATGAAGACGGCCAACATCAATGTCAACGTCTGGAAGAGCTGTGCTAACGACCATTCCACCTGGCGCCTAGCTGTCAGACAGGGCGTTCAAAAAGCCGAGGAAGACAGGAACATAAAGCAAGCTGAAAAGAGAACTAGAAAGAAAGAGAAACAACACCTTACTCTGGAGCTACACCATCGTCTTCCATAGACTGACGTATGCCAAGATTATAGTACATACATATTTAGTTACCTGAGTGAATAATCAAACTAGCCTTGCATTTTGATTGATCTAAACTTTCGTAAGGTATGTCAGTATATAAGACCATACTCACATGCACTTAGCACAGTTCGGAAAGTTGAATAAAAACTTGAGAGTTCATCAAGTACTTTTCCATTACAATATTAATTCTCAAAACAACAAAGATTATTAAAACTAATTTTGAACTAAATCTATGCTTGAAAGGAATAAGCAAAAGACGTCAAAAAAGGAGAACCCATAACACTTGATTTGTTAATGAAAATTTTACTTTGTTTTACTTTACTAGTCCTAAATATTCTAAATATTAGTGCCTATTTTTATTTGATTTATTTCTTATTATCAATCAAATTCAATTTGATACTACTACAGGTACCAAGTTAAATTTAAAATTTAATAAAGTGTTTTTAACAGAGTAAAGTATTTTGATATATTTTACTTCTTTGCAGAATGCAGACAAAAATGAATCAGTTTTGACATGGAACATTAAAAATACCAGTGATTTGATCAAAATGGTAATTGTATGTTCAGTTTCATCATTTAGACACATGTACATTTTCGTTCCAGGAAATCTGAAATCGCCTATTTTTACTTTGCCCAAATGCAGAATAAACATACATCTGTCTCAAAATACATTTAAACAACATGCATACATTTCTTGGACTTTTTATATCTGTCAAAAAAACTCGTGTTTTTTTCTCACTCACTTTCCTTTGACCTGATGATGTACAAGGTTTAAGTGATAAATTGTGTGTCTGTAAAAAAAATTAATCGATACATGCTTAGCAGTTTTCATGAATAATATATTTCCTCAGTACTGGAGAAATATGTCACGATTGTATCAGGCTCAATTGCCAAATATATAACAGATATAAAGACCTGAACAGTACAGCCCTTTCCTGGGATCACTATTAGCTGTATAGCATACACACTGTATGTTGTGAAATCAGTCAAAAATAAATATCACAATTTTTATATTATCTACCATGTCAGAACAAATAATATAGAAAGTCAACAAATTTGTATTATTTACTCTGAATGTACCTATTTAAAAGCTACAAGGAAAAGTCTTCAAACACAAAAGTCATTGTATCATCTGTTCTTCTCTGACCAAAATATGACCACTTATAAGGCAGACAATTTTTAGAAATAGATGTTTGAAAATTAATTTATGTTTAGATCAGCAGGTCAAGTTTATAGTCTCCTATAAACCTTTTCATTACAAAGGTAAAATAAAATGGGAATTGTTTGCCAGCAGAGATGAAAGTCTTTATTTTGAGGGAACCGCTCATTCTTGGCATTTGGTTATTCACGTCACTGTACATATGCGAGTTTAACTAGAATCATAAACTGCTTTTTTAATTCATGATACTTTGTTAGTTACATTAATTTCAGTGGCTACCAATACACCAAAGAAACATTATTCTGTGTAATTACGTGACTTTCAGGTGATGATTTGATCCCTGGTTTGAACAGGCGTTTGCATAAAGCGACTTGATATTGAACTTTGATTCTTTACTAGATGATCTAGAACTATTGGGGCACATTTTTATGGCTCAATGTCTGTGTGTTAGTGTGTACTGGGACACTTTTTTATGGCTCATGTCTGTGTGTTAGCGTCTACTAGGACACTTTTTTATGGCTCATGTCTGTGTGTTAGTGTGTACTGGGACACTTTTTATGGCTCATATCTTGTGTTAGCGTCTACTAGGACACTTTTTAATGGCTCATGTATGTGTGTTAGTGTGTACTGGGACACTTTATGGCTCACGTCTGTGTGTTAGTGTGTACTGGGACACTTTTTATGGCTCATGTATGTGTGTTAGCGGCTTCTAGGACACTGTGTGTGTTAGTCTGTGTGCTAGTGTGTACTGGGACACATTTTTATGGCTCATGTATGTGTGTTAGCGTCTACTAGGACACTGTTTTATAGCTCATGTATGTGTGTTAGTGTGTACTGGGACACTTTTTGATGGCTCATGTCTGTGTGCTAGTGTGTACTGGGACACTTTGATGGCTCATGTCTGTGTTAGTGTGTACTCTGACACTTCTGTGGCTCATATCTATGTTAGTGTGTACTGGGACACTTTTTGATGGCTCATGTCTGTGTGCTAGTGTGTGCTGGGACACTTTGATGGCTCATGTCTGTGTTAGTGTGTACTCTGACACTTCTGTGGCTCATGTCTATGTTAGTGTGTACTGGGATACTTTGATGGCTCATGTTTGTGTGCTAGTGTGTACAGTGACACTTTTTGATGGCTCATGTTTGTGTGCTAGTGTGTACAGTGACACTTTTTGATGGCTCATGTCTGTGTTAGTGTGTACTCTGACATTTTAGTGGCTCATGTCTGTGTGTTAGTGTGTACTGGGACACTTTGATGGCTCATGTTTGTGTGCTAGTGTGTACTGGGACACTTTTTGATAGCTCATGTCTGTGTGCTAGTGTGTACTGGGACACTTTGATGGCTCATGTCTGTGTTAGTGTGTACTCTGACATTTTAGTGGCTCATGTATGTGTGTTAGTGTGTACTGAGACACTTTTTGATGGCTCATGTTTGTATGCTAGTGTGTACTGGGACACCTTTTGCTGGTTCATGTCTGTGCTAGTGTGTACTCGGACACTTTTTGATGGCTCATGTCTGTGTGTTAGTGTATACTGGGAAACTTTTTGATGGCTCATTTTTGTGCATTAGTGTGTAATCGGACACTTTTGATGGCTTGTGATGATTGTTATGGTTGGGGTTAGGTGCTCCGGATATTTTATTTAAACTATTATAGAAGTCCCATCCAGGCTCTATTTTGTTAGAAGTTAAATTTAGTGAAAAGTAAATGTAAAGCTCCGAGCCCCAAGTCGACAATACCGATGGTTAGATGGCTGAATGTACAAAAAGGTTGAAATTCAATGAATAACAATTTAATAACAATTCAGTAATCAAATGACTCAAATTTCTAATTACACTCCTTCCGCTCAACCCTTTGATAAGTCTATTTCATCACTTGATTAGCAGTGTGTGATTGATATCCACCTGTCCTTGTATTTCTACTCATCTGTTTTATCCTTTCTCTCTCCTATTTCTCCCTATTCCTTCTCCTCTTCCTCCCCAAACCTTCCTCCTCCTCAACTTTCTCTAGACCCCTTCCCCTCCTCCTCAACTTTCTCCCCCACGACTGCACTTCTGTCGACTTCAACTGTTTTGGCTAGTCTCACTTCCGTCTCCAGCTCTTGAAGACTCGGGACTCAATAGAACTGGAAGTTCTGTGTTCCCTAAAAAGCTTCCTGTGAAAACACAAGGACGGTACAGTCGTTTTCCTTAGCCCTCTCATCTCTCAGTACACACAGCCTCTCGTCAGATAACGGATATTATGTTTCTTCAGTCACGCATTCATACACATCGAGATACCCATATGTTCTTGTATGGTAAAACAAACGTCATAATACAGCACGGTATCAATTACTTCTTATACATACATCAATTAGTTTCATAACATCAGTAGGTACATATTCCTAATTCAGTTATACCAAACAATATCACAATAATCAGATGCATTTCTTTACCTTACAACTCATACAAAGTACACAAACATTTAAATATCCATGCTCTGACATATGCATACATTCATAGTAACTGATCTTACATACTTTACCATTTTCCAAATTCACAGTTCAAGCATGTGTAAATTCTAACCTAATGCATTAATAAATACACTGGTTTACTATGAAGTGACCTATCAGCAAATAATAATAATAATAATAATAATAATAATAATAATAATAATAATAATATCAATGAGGACTTTGTATAGCGCCTAATCTTAAGAAACTCTAAGCGCTTTACAACATTACACAGCACCTATAAGATAAAAAAAAAACATATAATGATATGATTACAAACACAAACACCTTGAAATTAGAAAACATAGAAAAAACATGCTGAGAATATTTAAGGTAGGAAACATTATTAGGTCTTTAGGTTTGTTCTTGCAGTTGAAATAAGTGAGTGGGGTCACTGTGTCTTTGTGACTCAGTGCCAATTCATTCCACGTTGCTCGGCCCTGGTATGCAAAAGAACGCTGTCCATATGACTTTGTTTTCATAGTGGAAATAATGAGTATACGATTGTCAGAAGAGGAGCGTAAGTATCTTGGTGGTGTGTACACATGGGTGAGGTCGGATAGGTATATGATGGACTAGGGTCCGTCAGTGACACGTAGCACAGAGAACACATTTTGTGTTTGATTCTGGATCGAATGGATAGCCAGTGTAGGGTACAGATCAGCGGAGAGGTGTGCTCTGATCGTGGTACTCTAAGTGTGATCCGAGCAGCTGTGTTTTGAACTTTTTGAAGTTTCTGGAGTAGATATTGAGATGAACCAGACAGAACTGAGTTACGATAGTCCAGTCTTGAAAGTACTAATGAACACACAAGTGGCATCAACTGAACGATATTTGCGAATGGAGCTGATGCGTCTCAGCTCAAGATATGCAGCCTTGCATATGTTCATGACATGTTGGTGCAATGTGAGAGTACTGTCCAGAGTAAGAACTAGGTTTTGTACTGATTGTGTGAATTTAATGTTGGTGTTGCTGATATTTATTGTTTGAGGTCAAGGATTTGAATGAGAAAGTCTTTGTGTTGTGATCAGAATGGCCTCAGTTTTATCATCATTCATGTGCAGCTTGTTACATGTCATCCATGATTTCACATCAGAAATGCACTTCTCTACACCTTGGATGGTAGCATCAACTTCAGTTGGGTGGCTAGATTTGTATATTTGGGTGTTATCAGCGTACAATCGGTGAGACACTGGATGATGATCTATGACACTTGAGAACGGCTGAGTCTACAGAATGAAGAGAACAGGTCCAAGAACAGACCCTTGTGGAACACCACAACATAGATCAACTGGGCTGGAGTGTATTCCATTTGCAGACACAATTTGTGTCCTGTTGACCAAGTAGGACTTGAACTACAGTAAGGCTGTATCATGAATGCCAAATACATGCTGGAGACGGTGAAGTAATATATCATGGTCTATTATGTCAAATGCTGCAGACAAATCAAGGAAGGCGAGGACTGTAATCTTTCCGCTATCCAAAGCAGAGAGAATATCATTAACTACTTTTAGAAAAGTAGTTTCAGTACTGTGGCAAGGGCGATATGCAGATTGTACATTGCTAAAAAGACTGTTTGAATTCAGATGAGATACAAGCTGGGATAGAACAACCTTTTCTAAGATTTTTTATATGAATGGGAGATTAGAAACTGTTATACGGTGAGTTAGCAGAAGGCGCACGCCTGACTGGACGACCACGTCTGCGCTACAAAGATGTTTGCAAGAAGGACATGAAGACGGCCAACATCAATGTCAACGTCTGGAAGAGCTGTGCTAACGACCATTCCACCTGGCGCCTAGCTGTCAGACAGGGCGTTCAAAAAGCCGAGGAAGACAGGAACATAAAGCAAGCTGAAAAGAGAGCTAGAAAGAAAGAGAAACAACACCTTACTCTGGAGCTACACCATCGTCTTCCATAGACTGACGTATGCCAAGATTATAGTACATACATATTTAGTTACCTGAGTGAATAATCAAACTAGCCTTGCATTTTGATTGATCTAAACTTTCGTAAGGTATGTCAGTATATAAGACCATACTCACATGCACTTAGCACAGTTCGGAAAGTTGAATAAAAACTTGAGAGTTCATCAAGTACTTTTCCATTACAATATTAATTCTCAAAACAACAAAGATTATTAAAACTAATTTTGAACTAAATCTATGCTTGAAAGGAATAAGCAAAAGACGTCAAAAAAGGAGAACCCATAACACTTGATTTGTTAATGAAAATTTTACTTTGTTTTACTTTACTAGTCCTAAATATTCTAAATATTAGTGCCTATTTTTATTTGATTTATTTCTTATTATCAATCAAATTCAATTTGATACTACTACAGGTACCAAGTTAAATTTAAAATTTAATAAAGTGTTTTTAACAGAGTAAAGTATTTTGATATATTTTACTTCTTTGCAGAATGCAGACAAAAATGAATCAGTTTTGACATGGAACATTAAAAATACCAGTGATTTGATCAAAATGGTAATTGTATGTTCAGTTTCATCATTTAGACACATGTACATTTTCGTTCCAGGAAATCTGAAATCGCCTATTTTTACTTTGCCCAAATGCAGAATAAACATACATCTGTCTCAAAATACATTTAAACGACATGCATACATTTCTTGGACTTTTTATATCTGTCAAAAAAACTCGTGTTTTTTTCTCACTCACTTTCCTTTGACCTGATGATGTACAAGGTTTAAGTGATAAATTGTGTGTCTGTAAAAAAAATTAATCGATACATGCTTAGCAGTTTTCATGAATAATATATTTCCTCAGTACTGGAGAAATATGTCACGATTGTATCAGGCTCAATTGCCAAATATATAACAGATATAAAGACCTGAACAGTACAGCCCTTTCCTGGGATCACTATTAGCTGTATAGCATACACACTGTATGTTGTGAAATCAGTCAAAAATAAATATCACAATTTTTATATTATCTACCATGTCAGAACAAATAATATAGAAAGTCAACAAATTTGTATTATTTACTCTGAATGTACCTATTTAAAAGCTACAAGGAAAAGTCTTCAAACACAAAAGTCATTGTATCATCTGTTCTTCTCTGACCAAAATATGACCACTTATAAGGCAGACAATTTTTAGAAATAGATGTTTGAAAATTAATTTATGTTTAGATCAGCAGGTCAAGTTTATAGTCTCCTATAAACCTTTTCATTACAAAGGTAAAATAAAATGGGAATTGTTTGCCAGCAGAGATGAAAGTCTTTATTTTGAGGGAACCGCTCATTCTTGGCATTTGGTTATTCACGTCACTGTACATATGCGAGTTTAACTAGAATCATAAACTGCTTTTTTAATTCATGATACTTTGTTAGTTACATTAATTTCAGTGGCTACCAATACACCAAAGAAACATTATTCTGTGTAATTACGTGACTTTCAGGTGATGATTTGATCCCTGGTTTGAACAGGCGTTTGCATAAAGCGACTTGATATTGAACTTTGATTCTTTACTAGATGATCTAGAACTATTGGGGCACATTTTTATGGCTCAATGTCTGTGTGTTAGTGTGTACTGGGACACTTTTTTATGGCTCATGTCTGTGTGTTAGCGTCTACTAGGACACTTTTTTATGGCTCATGTCTGTGTGTTAGTGTGTACTGGGACACTTTTTATGGCTCATATCTTGTGTTAGCGTCTACTAGGACACTTTTTAATGGCTCATGTATGTGTGTTAGTGTGTACTGGGACACTTTATGGCTCACGTCTGTGTGTTAGTGTGTACTGGGACACTTTTTATGGCTCATGTATGTGTGTTAGCGGCTTCTAGGACACTGTGTGTGTTAGTCTGTGTGCTAATGTGTACTGGGACACATTTTTATGGCTCATGTATGTGTGTTAGCGTCTACTAGGACACTGTTTTATAGCTCATGTATGTGTGTTAGTGTGTACTGGGACACTTTTTGATGGCTCATGTCTGTGTGCTAGTGTGTACTGGGACACTTTGATGGCTCATGTCTGTGTTAGTGTGTACTCTGACACTTCTGTGGCTCATATCTATGTTAGTGTGTACTGGGACACTTTTTGATGGCTCATGTCTGTGTGCTAGTGTGTGCTGGGACACTTTGATGGCTCATGTCTGTGTTAGTGTGTACTCTGACACTTCTGTGGCTCATGTCTATGTTAGTGTGTACTGGGATACTTTGATGGCTCATGTTTGTGTGCTAGTGTGTACAGTGACACTTTTTGATGGCTCATGTTTGTGTGCTAGTGTGTACAGTGACACTTTTTGATGGCTCATGTCTGTGTTAGTGTGTACTCTGACATTTTAGTGGCTCATGTCTGTGTGTTAGTGTGTACTGGGACACTTTGATGGCTCATGTTTGTGTGCTAGTGTGTACTGGGACACTTTTTGATAGCTCATGTCTGTGTGCTAGTGTGTACTGGGACACTTTGATGGCTCATGTCTGTGTTAGTGTGTACTCTGACATTTTAGTGGCTCATGTATGTGTGTTAGTGTGTACTGAGACACTTTTTGATGGCTCATGTTTGTATGCTAGTGTGTACTGGGACACCTTTTGCTGGTTCATGTCTGTGCTAGTGTGTACTCGGACACTTTTTGATGGCTCATGTCTGTGTGTTAGTGTATACTGGGAAACTTTTTGATGGCTCATTTTTGTGCATTAGTGTGTAATCGGACACTTTTGATGGCTTGTGATGATTGTTATGGTTGGGGTTAGGTGCTCCGGATATTTTATTTAAACTATTATAGAAGTCCCATCCAGGCTCTATTTTGTTAGAAGTTAAATTTAGTGAAAAGTAAATGTAAAGCTCCGAGCCCCAAGTCGACAATACCGATGGTTAGATGGCTGAATGTACAAAAAGGTTGAAATTCAATGAATAACAATTTAATAACAATTCAGTAATCAAATGACTCAAATTTCTAATTACACTCCTTCCGCTCAACCCTTTGATAAGTCTATTTCATCACTTGATTAGCAGTGTGTGATTGATATCCACCTGTCCTTGTATTTCTACTCATCTGTTTTATCCTTTCTCTCTCCTATTTCTCCCTATTCCTTCTCCTCTTCCTCCCCAAACCTTCCTCCTCCTCAACTTTCTCTAGACCCCTTCCCCTCCTCCTCAACTTTCTCCCCCACGACTGCACTTCTGTCGACTTCAACTGTTTTGGCTAGTCTCACTTCCGTCTCCAGCTCTTGAAGACTCGGGACTCAATAGAACTGGAAGTTCTGTGTTCCCTAAAAAGCTTCCTGTGAAAACACAAGGACGGTACAGTCGTTTTCCTTAGCCCTCTCATCTCTCAGTACACACAGCCTCTCGTCAGATAACGGATATTATGTTTCTTCAGTCACGCATTCATACACATCGAGATACCCATATGTTCTTGTATGGTAAAACAAACGTCATAATACAGCACGGTATCAATTACTTCTTATACATACATCAATTAGTTTCATAACATCAGTAGGTACATATTCCTAATTCAGTTATACCAAACAATATCACAATAATCAGATGCATTTCTTTACCTTACAACTCATACAAAGTACACAAACATTTAAATATCCATGCTCTGACATATGCATACATTCATAGTAACTGATCTTACATACTTTACCATTTTCCAAATTCACAGTTCAAGCATGTGTAAATTCTAACCTAATGCATTAATAAATACACTGGTTTACTATGAAGTGACCTATCAGCAAATAATAATAATAATAATAATAATAATAATAATATCAATGAGGACTTTGTATAGCGCCTAATCTTAAGAAACTCTAAGCGCTTTACAACATTACACAGCACCTATAAGATAAAAAAAAAACATATAATGATATGATTACAAACACAAACACCTTGAAATTAGAAAACATAGAAAAAACATGCTGAGAATATTTAAGGTAGGAAACATTATTAGGTCTTTAGGTTTGTTCTTGCAGTTGAAATAAGTGAGTGGGGTCACTGTGTCTTTGTGACTCAGTGCCAATTCATTCCACGTTGCTCGGCCCTGGTATGCAAAAGAACGCTGTCCATATGACTTTGTTTTCATAGTGGAAATAATGAGTATACGATTGTCAGAAGAGGAGCGTAAGTATCTTGGTGGTGTGTACACATGGGTGAGGTCGGATAGGTATATGATGGACTAGGGTCCGTCAGTGACACGTAGCACAGAGAACACATTTTGTGTTTGATTCTGGATCGAATGGATAGCCAGTGTAGGGTACAGATCAGCGGAGAGGTGTGCTCTGATCGTGGTACTCTAAGTGTGATCCGAGCAGCTGTGTTTTGAACTTTTTGAAGTTTCTGGAGTAGATATTGAGATGAACCAGACAGAACTGAGTTACGATAGTCCAGTCTTGAAAGTACTAATGAACACACAAGTGGCATCAACTGAACGATATTTGCGAATGGAGCTGATGCGTCTCAGCTCAAGATATGCAGCCTTGCATATGTTCATGACATGTTGGTGCAATGTGAGAGTACTGTCCAGAGTAAGAACTAGGTTTTGTACTGATTGTGTGAATTTAATGTTGGTGTTGCTGATATTTATTGTTTGAGGTCAAGGATTTGAATGAGAAAGTCTTTGTGTTGTGATCAGAATGGCCTCAGTTTTATCATCATTCATGTGCAGCTTGTTACATGTCATCCATGATTTCACATCAGAAATGCACTTCTCTACACCTTGGATGGTAGCATCAACTTCAGTTGGGTGGCTAGATTTGTATATTTGGGTGTTATCAGCGTACAATCGGTGAGACACTGGATGATGATCTATGACACTTGAGAACGGCTGAGTCTACAGAATGAAGAGAACAGGTCCAAGAACAGACCCTTGTGGAACACCACAACATAGATCAACTGGGCTGGAGTGTATTCCATTTGCAGACACAATTTGTGTCCTGTTGACCAAGTAGGACTTGAACTACAGTAAGGCTGTATCATGAATGCCAAATACATGCTGGAGACGGTGAAGTAATATATCATGGTCTATTATGTCAAATGCTGCAGACAAATCAAGGAAGGCGAGGACTGTAATCTTTCCGCTATCCAAAGCAGAGAGAATATCATTAACTACTTTTAGAAAAGTAGTTTCAGTACTGTGGCAAGGGCGATATGCAGATTGTACATTGCTAAAAAGACTGTTTGAATTCAGATGAGATACAAGCTGGGATAGAACAACCTTTTCTAAGATTTTTTATATGAATGGGAGATTAGAAACTGTTATACGGTGAGTTAGCAGAAGGCGCACGACTGACTGGACGACCACGTCTGCGCTACAAAGATGTTTGCAAGAAGGACATGAAGACGGCCAACATCAATGTCAACGTCTGGAAGAGCTGTGCTAACGACCATTCCACCTGGCGCCTAGCTGTCAGACAGGGCGTTCAAAAAGCCGAGGAAGACAGGAACATAAAGCAAGCTGAAAAGAGAGCTAGAAAGAAAGAGAAACAACACCTTACTCTGGAGCTACACCATCGTCTTCCATAGACTGACGTATGCCAAGATTATAGTACATACATATTTAGTTACCTGAGTGAATAATCAAACTAGCCTTGCATTTTGATTGATCTAAACTTTCGTAAGGTATGTCAGTATATAAGACCATACTCACATGCACTTAGCACAGTTCGGAAAGTTGAATAAAAACTTGAGAGTTCATCAAGTACTTTTCCATTACAATATTAATTCTCAAAACAACAAAGATTATTAAAACTAATTTTGAACTAAATCTATGCTTGAAAGGAATAAGCAAAAGACGTCAAAAAAGGAGAACCCATAACACTTGATTTGTTAATGAAAATTTTACTTTGTTTTACTTTACTAGTCCTAAATATTCTAAATATTAGTGCCTATTTTTATTTGATTTATTTCTTATTATCAATCAAATTCAATTTGATACTACTACAGGTACCAAGTTAAATTTAAAATTTAATAAAGTGTTTTTAACAGAGTAAAGTATTTTGATATATTTTACTTCTTTGCAGAATGCAGACAAAAATGAATCAGTTTTGACATGGAACATTAAAAATACCAGTGATTTGATCAAAATGGTAATTGTATGTTCAGTTTCATCATTTAGACACATGTACATTTTCGTTCCAGGAAATCTGAAATCGCCTATTTTTACTTTGCCCAAATGCAGAATAAACATACATCTGTCTCAAAATACATTTAAACAACATGCATACATTTCTTGGACTTTTTATATCTGTCAAAAAAACTCGTGTTTTTTTCTCACTCACTTTCCTTTGACCTGATGATGTACAAGGTTTAAGTGATAAATTGTGTGTCTGTAAAAAAAATTAATCGATACATGCTTAGCAGTTTTCATGAATAATATATTTCCTCAGTACTGGAGAAATATGTCACGATTGTATCAGGCTCAATTGCCAAATATATAACTGATATAAAGACCTGAACAGTACAGCCCTTTCCTGGGATCACTATTAGCTGTATAGCATACACACTGTATGTTGTGAAATCAGTCAAAAATAAATATCACAATTTTTATATTATCTACCATGTCAGAACAAATAATATAGAAAGTCAACAAAATTTGTATTATTTACTCTGAATGTACCTATTTAAAAGCTACAAGGAAAAGTCTTCAAACACAAAAGTCATTGTATCATCTGTTCTTCTCTGACCAAAATATGACCACTTATAAGGCAGACAATTTTTAGAAAATAGATGTTTGAAAATTAATTTATGTTTAGATCAGCAGGTCAAGTTTTATAGTCTCTATAAACCTTTTCATTACAAAGGTAAAATAAAATGGGAATTGTTTGCCAGCAGAGATGAAAGTCTTTATTTTGAGGGAACCGCTCATTCTTGGCATTTGGTTATTTCACGTCACTGTACATATGCGAGTTTAACTAGAATCATAAACTGCTTTTTTAATTCATGATACTTTGTTAGTTACATAAATTTCAGTGGCTACCAATACACCAAAGAAACATTATTCTGTGTAATTACGTGACTTTCAGGTGATGATTTGATCCCTGGTTTGAACAGGCGTTTGCATAAAGCGACTTGATATTGAACTTTGATTCTTTACTAGATGATCTAGAACTATTGGGGCACATTTTTATGGCTCAATGTCTGTGTGTTAGTGTGTACTGGGACACTTTTTTATGGCTCATGTCTGTGTGTTAGCGTCTACTAGGACACTTTTTTATGGCTCATGTCTGTGTGTTAGTGTGTACTGGGACACTTTTTATGGCTCATATCTTGTGTTAGCGTCTACTAGGACACTTTTTAATGGCTCATGTATGTGTGTTAGTGTGTACTGGGACACTTTATGGCTCACGTCTGTGTGTTAGTGTGTACTGGGACACTTTTTATGGCTCATGTATGTGTGTTAGCGGCTTCTAGGACACTGTGTGTGTAGTCTGTGTGCTAGTGTGTACTGGGACACATTTTTATGGGCTCATGTATGTGTGTTAGCGTCTACTAGGACACTGTTTTATAGCTCATGTATGTGTGTTAGTGTGTACTGGGACACTTTTTGATGGCTCATGTCTGTGTGCTTGTGTGTACTGGGACACTTTGATGGCTCATGTCTGTGTTAGTGTGTACTCTGACACTTCTGTGGCTCATATCTATGTTAGTGTGTACTGGGACACTTTTTGATGGCTCATGTCTGTGTGCTAGTGTGTGCTGGGACACTTTGATGGCTCATGTCTGTGTTGTGTGTACTCTGACACTTCTGTGGCTCATGTCTATGTTAGTGTGTACTGGGATACTTTGATGGCTCATGTTTGTGTGCTAGTTTGTACAGTGACACTTTTTGATGGCTCATGTTTGTGTGCTAGTGTGTACAGTGACACTTTTTGATGGCTCATGTCTGTGTTAGTGTGTACTCTGACATTTTGTGGCTCATGTCTGTGTGTTAGTGTGTACTGGGACACTTTGATGGCTCATGTTTGTGTGCTAGTGTGTACTGGGACACTTTTTGATAGCTCATGTCTGTGTGCAAGTGTGTACTGGGACACTTTGATGGCTCATGTCTGTGTTAGTGTGTACTCTGACATTTTAGTGGCTCATGTATGTGTGTTAGTGTGTACTGAGACACTTTTTGATGGCTCATGTTTGTATGCTAGTGTGTACTGGGACACCTTTTGCTGGTTCATGTCTTTGCTAGTGTGTACTCGGACACTTTTTGATGGCTCATGTCTGTGTGTTAGTGTATACTGGGAAACTTTTTGATGGCTCATTTTTGTGCATTAGTGTGTAATCGGACACTTTTGATGGCTTGTGATGATTGTTATGGTTGGGGTTAGGTGCTCCGGATATTTTATTTAAACTATTATAGAAGTCCCATCCAGGCTCTATTTTGTTAGAAGTTAAATTTAGTGAAAAGTAAATGTAAAGCTCCGAGCCCCAAGTCGACAATACCGATGGTTAGATGGCTGAATGTACAAAAAGGTTGAAATTCAATGAATAACAATTTAATAACAATTCAGTAATCAAATGACTCTAAATTTCTAATTACACTCCTTCCCGCTCAACCCTTTGATAAGTCTATTTCATCACTTGATTAGCAGTGTGTGATTGATATCCACCTGTCCTTGTATTTCTACTCATCTGTTTTATCCTTTTCTCTCTCCTATTTCTCCCTATTCCTTCTCCTCTTCCTCCCCAAACCTTCCTCCTCCTCAACTTTCTCTAGACCCCTTCCCCCTCCTCCTCAACTTTCTTCCCCCACGACTGCACTTCTGTCGACTTCCAACTGTTTTGGCTAGTCTCACTTCCGTCTCCAGCTCTTGAAGACTCGGGACTCAATAGAACTGGAAGTTCTGTGTTCCCTAAAAAAGCTTCTGTGAAAACACAAGGACGGTACAGTCGTTTTCCTTAGCCCTCTCATCTCTCAGTACACACAGCCTCTCGTCAGATAACGGATATTATGTTTCTTCAGTCACGCATTCATACACATCGAGAATACCCATATGTTCA